>KZ108199.1:0-119554 GCA_002116355.1 Dothistroma pini CBS 116487
AGTCTCGTCGAGTCCTACTATATATAAGGCTTACTATTACTACTAGACTATATTAATATAGAAAGTATACTCTATTAGTATAAATAACGCTTAAAATAGAAGGCGCTTATAGGCTCGCTATAGCTAAACTAGGTAGACTATTACTGTCTCTTAGTATAGTATATTCGTGTTATATATAGAAGTAGAAGGGATTAAGAGCTCGAAAGGTCGTTAATTACTATAAAAGTCGATAGGTAGGCATATAGCTCGTTTATCGTTAGTCGGTTATTAATATAGGCGCGTCGTAGGCTCGCCGAAGGTAGTATAATATAACTATTACTAGTTGTTATAGTCTCTAAGACTTATATAATAGAGCTAGATTATATAAGGGAAGCTACTATATAATATAGATATAGTAAGACTAGTATATATAAGTAGTAAGAAGGTTAGTTTTCTTACTATCTATAAGCCTATCGCGTAATAGAGAAGGCTTACTATACTAAGCCTTACTCGAGCGAGCCTACTATACTATACTAAGCCTTACTCGAGTAAGCTTACTATATAATAAGAACTCTTATTACTTAGTTAAGTATTAGATATAGTTATATAGAGACTAGATAGCTACTTATAGAATAAGTTAATTCTTAGTAAAGTAATATATCTAAGCTTTAGACTAAAAAAGATAAATATATCTTTAGATTTATAATCTATTATAGATTATAATAAGTATATAATAAGCTATAGCTAGTATAAAAACAATATAGGTCGACTAGTAGTCTTTTAAATTATATAAAGATAGGAGAAACTATTTAGCTATATAA
Source organism: Dothistroma pini CBS 116487 (assembly GCA_002116355.1). Classification (NCBI taxonomy): domain Eukaryota; kingdom Fungi; phylum Ascomycota; class Dothideomycetes; order Mycosphaerellales; family Mycosphaerellaceae; genus Dothistroma; species Dothistroma pini. Next base: position 801 of record KZ108199.1, read on the forward strand.
TAGTATAATATAGAGATATAAGTACTAAGTTCTACTTATAGAATCTTAATTTATCTAATTTATAGTAGGCTTTACCTATCTTAACTAGTGCGATCACCTACTAAGATTATAATAGAACTATTAATAATAGTTTAATAGGTATATAATGACTCGAATATTAGATCGTCGCGAACTTTGACGATGCACGCAATCGACTACGCTATTAGGATAGCTACGTCGAACGTCGATAGTCGGCTATAGCGATATACTCTACTGCAGCATCCGATGCACGACTGTACACTTCGTACGACCCATACCGGACGACGCGATAATACTACAGCCAGCGCTATTTTACTGTCGCCGCGAGGTCGTCTCGTCACAAGGAAGCAAATCGCCCTCCTCCAGCATCAAGATCACTCATCTCGAGAGCAATGATTAACCTCGATCACTATCGTTACACTTTAGTCTGTCCTTCGGATCACGAAAAGACTACCATGAATACCCACAAACTTCATCCTCAAGACATCTGAAAGTTCACGATGCTCGCGACTCTCGCCTCCAGAACAACCAGGAATCCGAGATCATGTTGAGGCGCAGCTATCGAAAAGCACGAGAAGCTTTCGAAAGGCTCTGATCAAAGTTGGAAACGGGATCTCTTGAGCTGAGAGAGTCATGTACGCAACGCTACGTGCTTGCTGTGATTGTTGGATCCTGGTAAATTGCGATACAGGAACTTTTTAAGTAAGCTTATAAACGAGGCTCCGTCGACATGGATGAGCTTCGCGCTTCACATAGGATCTGGGTTGATCGCGGTGAAAGTGGAAGGTTTGGCCCTGCATGAGCGCGTTGTTGACGTTGTCGCGTAGTCATGGGCAGTGATGTGATGGGTCGTGGTTGATGAGTGTAGAAGCGTGCTGGTAGTGTGAAATGGTGTCGGCAGTTGACAATGTCTACAGAGGTGCAGATGTTCAGAGCTGGAGCTGCTAAAACGTACCGCTTTGCCGAGGAGACTATTGGCATTGTGAGGCAAGTCGAGTCTCAAAAACCTGAATGCGGTGAGCAGTTCTCTGCCACCATCCTCCTACGTGTATGACATCACGGCGATGGCTCTCGAAACCGTCGATATACGCGTCGAAGGCTCCGGGGAGACCGGAGACTTTGCTACAAAGCAACGTCAGTCTGATGGGAAGTGCCTGTTGCGTTCATGTATATCGACTTGCTGTCACACGGCATTCACTCGACATTCCAACTCTGGGTCTCAGAGCTTCTTCATAACCATCTTGCGTTTTGATCTGAGGGAGGCAAAGACGATACGACAATGAAACTGCTCCTACACCATGCCCAGACGAACAAAAACTTGCAGCAGCGTTCTTTTCGACGTCTGACGTTCAACCCCTTTTCCAGCAAGACGATGTCGAAGAACCTTTTTGAGCGTTTTCCCTACTTCCTGTCCAGTTTGGATACGGGCCGGCTGACGCAAATACCAAGGTGCAAACAGTCTATACAGAGCCTAGGTTCTAGTCACGACGCCACGAGGTAAAACACTCATGGCAACCCTTCTGCATGCTCGCTAGCTATACCATCTGGACTGGTCTCACAGTTCCTGCTTCTGCCAGGCGTTGTCTCCATGCCACTCGGGCAACGCTTCAGAGACGGCTCTGTTGACTTGAAAAGCTCCCAAGCTGTCTTGGAAGTTCCCCACAGTACTGAACGTTCTTCGATGCCTACAAACCTGTCCCAGCAGTCCGCCACGCTTGCGGCGAGATCGAGGTCACATCACGGCACCCATGCAGCAGCCATGACTTCAATCGCAACAGCCGTGGGCAGGTGAATGTCCCTGTGTGCAATTTCTGTGAGTGCAAGGCGCAGGCAAGGCATTTGTTGAAGCTGGAAGAGTTCTTCTAGAGCTCGTCCTTGCCGCTGGCAGCCTGGGCTTTCTTCCTCTGCTCACAGACCGCCGGCGTGCCGACTTCCATGCGATAGATGCACTTTTCCTCTTCCATGATCTTCCAGACCTCGTTCTCCTCGGCGCAGGCCAGGATGACGGTTGTGGCTCGGTTGGGTCCGTTCCAGCAGTGTTGGCCATTTTCGTGCTTCATCGCATACCTCTCACCACTTCCCAAGCCCTTTCCGTTGGCCGGCAGCTCCTCATCAACAATGACCTTTTCGATCCTCACGAAATTGCCCATATTCGTGTGGCCGCCGCCCTTCTTCGGCTTCTGGGTCGTTTTGTCGAGGAAGCAGAGCTCGTAAGTGTATTCGCCAGAGTCTTTCTCAACGCATTGCCCTTTCAGCGCGCGGAAGACATCGTCAGGGCCGAAGTCTTTCTCGAGATCTTCGCGGTGTTCTGCGATATCCTTTTGCTGTTTCTCGAGATCCTTTTTGGCGGAGTCAAGGCGCGAGCGGGCGTCTTTGACCTTCTGAGGTTCGCCAGCGCTGCCGCTGCCAGTGTCTGCCAGGATGCCGTTGTCAATGAGGCTTTGACGAAAGTTGCGGTACTTGTCGTCGGCCCAGACACGTAGAGAAGCCGGAAGGTAGCTTGCGAATGAATACACTAGGCATGATCAGCAGGCAAGCAATACGTAGGCTTTGCATCCACTTACAAACTGCGGTCTCGTCCTCCACCTCTGTCTCGATGTACTCGTTCCAGTTGAGGCCGTTCTCTTCGTCAGTCTTGGTGATCTCATCCAGATCGCGCTCAGCCGCAGCGTTCGCATCAGAACCCGTGGGGTTGCTGGCGATGTAGTCCTCCCACGCTTTTACAGCTCGCTTGACACCCTCGTCGTTGAAGTTGGGGTTGTACTCCTCGTGAAACGTCTTCAAGATCTGCTCCAGCTGTTGTAATCTTTCGTTCTTCATAGTCAAAACCGATCTGCTCGAGATTAAGTGCTTCCTCAACTCTTCCATCCTGCTCTTGCCCAATTCCACAAGCTGACCCAACTTTCCTCCTGGTCCGCCAGAGCTGGTCACAACCTTGCCAGCTTCCTTCTTCTGCATTTCGGACAGCTCTTGCTCCATCTGCTTAACCTTGATCTCGCCTCCCTCGATCTCAGTGCTCAGACTCTGCAACCTGTCCTTGACAGACTGCCTCAACCCAGCAGCCTCCTTGACGAGCTCATTGCGCTTCTTGAGTGCATTTGTCGCCGCCTTCTGTCGCGCTTCGCCATGTTTCCGCCATTCTTTGCCAATGTCGTCGCACTTGTTCTTACACTTCCCTCTTACAGCCTGATATTCTTCACTTCCATCGCAGCACAGCTCGTAATCGCAGACGCCGTCGTTGACGTTGGTGAAGAGGACGTAGCTGGGTATGTGGCCCTTGTTCTGGCAGTAGAAGCCTGGCAGTGCTGGCTTACCATCGCCCTTGGTTGCGAGGGTTTGTGGTGAGAGATCAGAGAGGTATGCACAAGCCGCCGTTCCTGGTTCGTCTGAGCCGTCGGGGCAGTCGCAGTAGTCGTCGTTCACGCGTGAGGCAGGAATCTGAATCTTGGGGTTCGATATACATGTGAAGGTGGATTTGTTTTCGTAGAACTTGGCGACTGGTCGACAGTGTCAGCACGCTCGGAGAAAGTGGTTCAGGAATGCCCGTAGCTCTCTCTTCTTCGGTACGTACATTCTGGTCCCACTCCGCGAGGAGGAGAGGACGCTGCGGCGGTTGTAGCTGCGTATTGAGCAGCGACCAGCGCTGCTATTACACGTTTCATCGTTGCCGCAAGATCATATGCGAAGTAGACACAATGTCGAAGCGAAGATGTCTTGTTTGTGTTCAGGCAGGCGCAATGAATAGCTGTTCTCCCACATGCAGATCGCCAAGCAGGGTTCAGGGTTGCAGTCGTAGTGGAGAACATGTCAGCCACAGCTGCCACTCCGTCCGAGGCGGTCCTCATCTTCATCAAATACATGTATGTGACTCCGTGGTCACCGTCGGCAGTCGTGACAGGCGCAATGGGCCCCTTTCAGAGTCGCTAGTACGTGGACATCAATTGACATCGTGGCATCTTATGAAGCAAGACCAATTGCGCCCGGCGAGGAGGTCGTGCCTGCATTCTACCTGCTCCGCCTACCTTTCGCGAGCAAATGGTCCGGGAGCAGTCATTTGCAAAGCACGCACCGGCCATTCGGTCACTGCAACAGCACTGCTGCCTCGTACCTGGCTCACGAAGAGCAAGATCGCTATCATCAACTAACAGCGCAGTCTCGCCATGCGACGATATGCCCAGCATTCATGTAGGCGTCTCTTCTGGCCACATACATTTGTCCGTACATTTCTTTTACACACACGACCTGGCCAACATCCTGGGTGTACATCGACCTAATCGTGCGGGTATCGTCATATTCTCCTCATGAGCTTGACGTCTCGCGATGCTTATCGGGATCATCGAACACCTGATCGCCCGCATCATATACACGCTCTTAACGGCACCGTTGAAGCTCCCCGGGAAGTTATGCCGTTGCAACCGCAAGAAGCAACAGATGCGAGCGGAAAATCTTCGTCTCATGCCGCCTCAGCAGCCGCCAGTGAGTGTTTACCAGCAAGCTCCAATGCCACAGATGGTGCCGACGCCCATGGCACAGCCGGTCCCTCACCAGACGCTATTGGCTCGGTCCGTGCCACAAACGGTACCCACGATGGTCAACCCATCGTGTCCCCGGCCGGCGTACAACATGTTGAACACGTTTACGGCGAAATAGGTTTCGAAGAAGGACATCAGACATCAAGCGAAGCTGGACAAACTGACCGGTCCGACGAAGAAACATGTCAGGCTGGACAAAGAGCGACAAGCATACCTGAAAAAGACACAGGCGAGAGCGATGAAGGGGAAGTCGTCAAGATCCAGACTCGGCAAGGTGTTGCACCTACTCCAGCCAACACTTGGTGGTCCAGTGAAGAAGAGTGGCGACGGCGAGGCCGCTCTTCTGGAGATGACAACGAAAGTGAGGATGAGGTACCCGCCCGTGACGACAATGCAGTCAGTCGGCCAGCGACTTACTCCACCAGTAACTACTATCGGGAACCCAAAGAGCTGTCATCGGTCTATGGACGTGCTTCGGCTTCCAGTGAACCATCCAAACAGAGGAAGTCTGCTCACTTCGATGACGAACACCTCGAGACTGAACCACAAGAACAGGGTCGGGGCGTCGATAACGTGTCATCTGCGGATGAGGGTGTTGCAAAACGTAAACGGCGACAGACTGCTACGTCAAAGACCGTGTCACGGACGTACAGAGGAAGCGAGGACGACTCGTTTGTCACTTCGGCGTGGGAGCCACCCTACGATGCAGAAGATGCCGAAGAAAGCATGATGTCGACCATGCCAAATCCTTAGGAAGATGATGACGACGCTGATGATGAAGGAGTCTCTGCTTCGTGTACATCGCGAGCCTCTTCGATGTTCTCTGCCTCAGAGAGCGATCAAAAGACTGACCTGCTTGCACTCGAGCACGACTATCCTCAGGACATGGAAGACGTGCCTTCGGCAGCTCAGCGCGTACCCGCTTGGCAATATGAGGTGTCAGAGCAAGTTGTCATTGCCGAAACAGAGGCTTCTTCACACCGCAAAAAATTCTTCCGGGCCTCATCGGACTCGTTCGACGACGCAAAGCGACGGTCCTTTGAAAATCCAATCCCTGCTTGGCCCCAGTATCAGGCCGATGGTATTCGTCGCTCCAACTCGATGACGGCATTTTGTCGCATCAGAGGGCACCTCAAGGCACCTGCGTTCGTCCAGAAAGCGCCTCCTGCCAGTCCGGCATTGACTGCATGCACAGTCCATGTGTCTGAGCCGCCCAAGCTCGAAACTGTGTACGAGGATGCTACCAACTCATTCATCAGGCATGCGCCGAGACAGACAGCTCAGACCATACAGTCTGGCTACGGCATGTACCAAATGCTATGGGAGGAGCCCTTGACCGACAGTCCTGAGCACCAAGAGGCGTACGCCGGTGAAGAGAACAGACCTGCGCCGCCAAGCCCAAGGATGGAAAAGGTGAAAATCAAGCTTGCAGCGTGGAAACGCAAGTCACAAGCGCATGACGAACACGACGGATATCACAGATGGCTACCACTATTAGACACCAACGATCGTAGGCGCCACGGGCGCTCATTAGACCCGGAGCCCGGCTATGGCGACGAGACACCAGCTGGACCACCAAACACCGCCCGGGAAAGCGTCCGATCGTCTGCGAAGCCGTCGCTGCCACAAACCCCAGCGAACGAATCAGAAGATGACGACGATTCCTCCGAAGGCTCACCGCTCATCCTCGATGTGAGTGGCATCCTTGGTAGACCACATACAGCCCAGCCAACGAGGAGCTCAACGCCGAACCATGACTACATTGGCATGTCTCGCCGCAGCAGTCTTCCAGCTTCACCAAGCATTCCTCGACAACTGTCAGAGCTAGCAACGGGCGACTTACGCCTCCGGTCGCATCGTGATTCGGTCGAGATTACGCATGGACACCTCATGATGTATCAGATTGAGGGCAAGATGAATCAGCACTTGATGAATTCGCAGGACTCGTTCGTATTAACGAAGTCGAAGCTGAAGACGAGGGACCCTGCTCACAGGGATGCTTTCGCAGGACCGAGTGTGTATCGCGTGAACGTGGGTGGTTTGAGTCCTATTCTTGATGCGTCTCCGCCGAAGCTGGAGATTGGGAGACGTAGGAATAGAGATTCGACCTAGATTTGTCCATAGCCCTGTGAATGACCACTTTTCCATATCTTGACACGTCCATGTTCCTCTTTCTTCAACCCTGTTCCAAAGTGTGCCAACCAAACCTCCTGTACGCCTCGCCCCCAATCCATAAGGTATCTCCTAATCCACAGAGACTCCTTTCTTCTTCAGATCCGCACGCGCTTGGTCTATCTGCTTCATCAATTCATCGTGTGCGGCGGGGACGTCGTTGAAAGTCAAAACGCCGTAGCCGAGGGTGCCTAGGAGGTATGCGCCGAAGGAGACGAGTGCCCAGAAGGGGAGCTGCAATCTCACATTAGCACATGTCCGCGGTTGTTACAGAACTTGACGGGGTGAGTGGATCGGAAGTAGGATTAGACGTACAACTGGCGTTATCTCGTTCTGGAGAACATCTGGCAGGGGGAGGAATCCGAGGAAGAAGATGCTGTACAGCTTGATGGGGAGTTAGTAAGATGACTCGAGGCTGAAGGATGGGAAGGGTTACGGCTGTGGCAAGAAGGCCGAGGGAAATTTGTTGTTGGGCGCGTGTCATTTTGGTGGAGCCTGTGTGAAAGATTGACTATGGTGATGCAATGGCATACAGCTACATGTAGTTGTCGCGACTTCACTTTCTTGGGAGACGTGGTACCTCCTAGCTTCGCAATAAGTGTCAATGGGGACGCTGACTCAGCGTATCAGATTACTCCACTTCGACCTCGACTTCACCTTTATGTGTAGCATTGACGTATGTTACATGTGGATGACAGAACACAAACCACGACAATGTCTGCCCCCGACCCGGAAGCCGTGGAAAAGGCTCTGGGAGCCCTCGCCCTCAACGCATCAGACTCAGCCGCCATCGCCACATTAGCAGAAGCCAGCAAGCAACACCCAGAAGTCCGCTCTCGCCTCGCGGATCCAGCAACCCTCAAGACCCTAGTCGAAGCAATAGAAGGCGGACTCAACGCCTCCACAGAAACCGTTGAATCTGCACTCCGCTGTCTCGGGAACGCCTGCATCGACAACAACGACGCCAGAGAAACGATCACGAATATAGGATTCAGCTCTTTGTCTCAATGCCTAGCGACTGGCGACGATCCAACCAAACTCCTGGCGACGAAAGTTCTGTACAATATCTGCAACGACTACGAACCCGCGCAGAAACAAGTCTATCAAGAGAAACTTGACGCCGAGCTGGTACGGTATTGTAGTTCGAAATTCGCATTAGATACGAGCGATCACAACGCCTGCGCCATTGACGTCCTCTTCTGGGCGACGGGTCATAAAGCCAGTGTGGAGCCGACGTTGAGCGAACCACTCCCAGCGGATCTGCTCATCCGGATATTATTGCTACCGCAACTCTACGGGAAAGACCCCATAGGCCTGGATGTGGAGAAATTCGGCTCCGTTGCTAACGTCACTTTGGTATTTCTGCAGGACACGACTGTGCAGAAGCACATCATTGAAGGAAACAAACTGAACGGGATTTGGAATATTTTGGACATTGCGGATGCAAAGGCGAGCACGTTGAAGAGTGACAGGGAGGAGGATAAAGAAGATTTGAAAGTGTTGCAGCCGCTGAGTTCGAGTCTGGTGTGGTGTCTATCGGACGTGGCGGCGAATCCAGAGTTTTCGAGATACTATCCGCTTGATGGGCCGGATATGAAGTTCTTCCTGGACTACATCATGGCTGTGATGACGGCAGAAGGTGGTGTTGCGATGGTAGGTGATGAGTTGACCAAGATGAACATGACGAGCACGCTCGTGACCGCCGCATGCCAGCTTGTTGGAAACGCGCTTTGGGCGTTACCACCGGAGAGCTATGAATATCTTGTGGCGGAGGAAAATCTTCACGGCTTTGTCTTCGCCATTGTGTGGAACCGGGATCTGTTTAGCGTCGACAAGGATCTGCTGCACTCCGCTGCTGGGCTACTGATTCAGCTGACTCGCCCATCTGTGGCAGCACGCGAGCGCATCGGCAAGCATCCGGCATCGATGCAGGTATTGGAGCGGTTGTGCAGGCATGTTATGCCGCAGATCAAGCAGGATGGCTTGAAGTTGCTCAAGGCCTTGGGTAAAGAGTGTGCGGCGAACCAGGATAAGTTCAAGGACCTGGCAATGGAGGTCATGAAGTCTCTTCAAGAGAGTAAGAGTGCTGAGATGAGCGAGGCAGCTCCAAGCTGAAGGAATCTCATCTTGCAACCTTGCCCGCGAATTTCCGCCTTGTCCAGAGGTCGCCATGCTCAAAGTACTCCGCTTTCGTGACGACAAGCGACTTGAGAAGATCCTCGTTTTGTGCGATTTGTGCGCCACCAAGCCATACGTTCTTCAGCGGATCTTCAGCGCGAGCCACGCGTACAAGATAGCTATCATCGATCTTGCTTCGAAGATCAGCTTCCAGACGCTCCACGAAGCCTGTGAGTTTGCTAGTCCCGCCGACGACCAGGATGTTTGCCAAGAATGATTGCCAGAGACCTTCAGGGAGAGCGTTCAAGCTCTGCATGATCGTTCCGGCGATACCCTCTTGTTGCATACCGATATCACTCGGTGTGAAGACAACTTCCGGCACCGTGAATCTCTCGTTACCAACCGGCAGGACCATCTCACTAGCACCACCGATCCCAAGTCGTCGCATCTTTGCACCTTTGCTCGGATTGTGGGGTCTAGCAAAGCCTCGTTTGAGCTGTTCGTAATCCGGAAGAACATAATCAACAACAATGCTCGCATCAACCTCTCTCGGGTCCTTCTGCCCTCCCTTCCACACCCTCTCCAAGCTTCGAGCAAAGTCCCCAGAATCAGCCGAGACATAGCAAACATCTTCCTTAATCTCCTGGCAAATCCACTCCTCTCGATGCATATCCATAGTCCTGCTGAGCTGATCCTTCAAATGATTTGTCAAAAGTTTGCCCCCAACCTCCAACCTCCTACACGCTGGCTGTAGCGGCCGTCCATGGAACAAAGGCGTAATAGTCGTATGCGAGTGTCCCGCATCCACAACTATCAACGTCTCCACTGCCGTCCCCGCATCCATCTCCTTCCCTCTCAATGCTCCCGCCGCAAACGCGTTCAACCCCGGCGCCACCGTCCTCCACAAACTCGCAAACTCAAACTCCTCAAACACAATCTCATCTGCATTTCTTTGAAGCGCACTTGGCGCGCTTGGTGCTTCCGTTAGGATTAGATTCACATCCTTAGGATTACATAGTAGTTCACTCCTTTTGTCGAAAATCGTCCGCTCCCATATCGCTTTCTCGCCTTCCCAATTGACGATATAACCTTTCTCGACGGGGCGGCGAATTTGAAGCTCGCCGAAGTCTCCGCAGTGGTCGAGGTCCGCGCCAATGTAGGTTAGTCTGTCGCGTTGAGAGCGCGCGATGCAGTTGGCGATGAGGTGGCAGTCTGATGGTTGGGGTGCGGTTCCTGGGGTGCTGAAGCCGGCTTTTATGGTGTGGGCGCCGTTGTCGAAGATGAGGGTCTTTGAGGGGATGGTGTTGGAGGTATGAGTGTTTGTTGCTGTTGTTGGGACGGTTTTTGATTTGGCCATGGTTGGGTTCGAGGAGGGTGTTGTTTGAGAGTGGGGAGAGAGATGGCAGGTGGGATGAGTCGGGGCTAGCGGCCGAAGTGCGGATTTGAGGCCGCTGGGATTTTGTCCCGCTTTCATGTGTCATTGCTCGCAACATATCGTTCACCTTCACATCGATACATATAACCCGGCGAGATGGCGCCCAGCACAGAGGATCTCCAAATTCTGACAGACCTCACCACTTCGACGCTTGCGCTCGTCAAGACGTTCCGTGCCTCCATCGTCTCCACATCGACCACTCCCGCCATAGACAACCCACCGAACCCTCTGCAGGTCCTTCGGGACTCCGCCTCCCTCCTCAAAGCCCACACAACAAAAGTCTCCCTCTTAGCGATCAACAAGCCATTTACACCTTCCGCCATAACCAAAGTCCTCCGCGACCTGACCTCAACATGTCTCCCTGCCATGATGAGCGCTGTGCAGATTTGTACACAAGAGAAAGCCACATACAGCACTTTGATCGAGAAAGAAGTCCAAGCAAGAGTCAGCAGAGTCTTCCGTGAGATGGAGAATCTCCTCAACGAACTACAGTCCATCGCCAACGGTGGAAGCGCACCTGCAAGGCGGGACAGTCTCAGCTCGACGGGTATAGTGTGGGAATCGTGCGATGCTCTCATTGAGTTGGAGAAGACGGGGCTGGCGGGCTTGGCTGTAAAGAAGGCGGAGCAGTATCGCGATGCGGTCAAGGATGCGATTGAGGAACTGCAGGAGTGGAAGGATGGCGGAGATTTGGAGAATGAAGGTGTGGATGAGCTGCTAGATGGGGAGGATGAGGGCATTGATGGTGATGCAGATCTGATGGAGGACATATTCAACGCCGCAAACAGTCTGCCGAAGGATCGACCTGAACTGAAAGAATTGGTGGAGCAGGCTGAGGGGAAGCTGAAGAAGATCGTGCTGTTGTTCAATGCGCTGATTAAGAGGAGGTTGAGGCCCTTTGAAGGTGGCGAGGAGGGGAAGGTGAAGGCGTTGGACACTGTGCTGGAGACACTGAAGATTGTACAGAACGATGTGGATGATCTGGCGAATTGTTTCTATGAGCTCAATGAAGAGGATGTGGAAGTGGCGTTGGAGACTTGTGTCGGGCATGCGAAGGAGGCGTGCAAGATTGCTAAGCTGAAAGATGGGAAGGAAGATGAGTTTACGGCTTGGGGCCAGAAGTGGGAGGAAGCGATTGGGTGAACTTCCTCTAGCACTCGATTCCCGCATAGCATGGATCATCCCGGACGACTTCGACATCGCTATCGTCTCATAGCCTGGCCTGGTAACGATGCCCGGGCTCTCAACAGCGACATCTCGCCTTCTTCGTACCACAAGCCCCGAAAGACAAACCTCGGGCGGGGGGAAAGGGCTCAACCACGCCCCCTCGGCGCATCGCCCTCTTCTGCTGCCCCGCCAATCTCTACCACCGGGATGGCGTGGGGCCCAGACAGACATCACCCAGCCCGAGTGGTGACGTGACGAAAGGTTGACTTTCGTTGAGGCTTGCAGGTGGACACGTTCCATTGACATTGCATCCTCCACAGGCACAGCATAAGGTCACGTCCCCCTCTGTACATCCTGCCTACACTCAAAACGGCTGTCACTATCTCGCCCCATGACCTAGCCTCGGATTCGAGGTACCTCCGCTCCCTTCCTGCGGCCCGTTCAGCTCTCGAGAATCCCTCCACTCACGATGCGTTCGCAAGACGCGAGCAAGTACCTCCTTGCTCTGGGCCGGACGTGCCGGCACCGCAACCTGCGAGATCATATGCGGCGAGGCAAACCACATCTTTGTCCCCTCTGCCGCAGGCGCAGCGTAGGAGAGTCGTTGATTTTGGACGGTCGCGCTATGATGCGTTAGTTTCTGCTCAGTGATGGCGATGGCGATGGCGATGGCGATGGCGCTGACCTTGGCTATTGGTTCGCAAGGATTGTGAGCGCGAAGAGAGCTACGTGAGGAGGGAAGGGATAAGTATTTACAACGGGAGGTGATGTTACTTCTGAATCTGGTTTGCATAAACTGTAATGGGCAGCAGGAAGGATACTACATACCGTCCAGGCACGATGGCGCATTGCTATAAAGCCTCTCCTTCGGCAGCAACGTCTATTCCGGCTCTCCATGGAATCGGCGCACAGCTGCGCCCAGACGAGAATGCGCTGATGAGACACGGCTACACTTCGACCAAACTGCGGAGCCTCTGACGTTCGTCAGCCTTGCGGCAAAACGCGAAGTGATCGATACCATGCTTTTAACAGGGAGTGCTGTCGGTCGGTAGGGTCGGAATCTCGAACTGTGGATTGCATACCCCGTGACGCCACTACTTTTGTGCAGTGTGCTGCATGACCAAGTGGTCCTGACGACATCGTTCACAACGCTCGTTGAGAGATATTGATGTTCCAACTCGTTCAAGTTTCCACGAGAAAAGGGGATCGACGTAAAACGTGCCATGCGTACAGTACAACGACTAGCTCTCTGCTACATCGTTCAAGGCGGGACGACACGTTCAACACAATACTCAAACAGAAGACGACGGCTGGCGTCCATGCAGCTGCTCTACTGCAAGCATCGAAACGGCCACTGTCCATCGTCTCATAGTGCCGCTCCGACATCTCGGTGACCATTCTGTCCTTTGCATCAGTCCAGCAAGACTGCTCACCTCGATTCACCACCCATATCTTTGAATCCAGATTGCATTCAAACATTCTCCAATCAAGTACCTCAGCCTTTTGGTCTTCCTTACATTAAGACCAACCCTACAACCGCCATACCTACCATCACGCCCTCGATTATGAATCCATTCGCACTAGCGCCACCCGTGGACTCAGTCGCAGCCGTCGCCGTAGCCGTCGCGCTCGCAGTAGCAGTATCTGTCCCTGTAACACTCTCCGTCGCAGTCGCTGTGGCAGTAGCCGTAACACTTGTCAAAGTGATTGTGCCAGTCATGCTCGCTGTTCCTGCAGCACCCGTCTCCACCGCCTGACAGACTTTGGGGTCCAGAGTCGCGGGCGTATACTTCTCTCCCTTGGCACTGAGGGCGGCGGCGCAGAAGTTGTTGGTTGAAGTCTCGACTTCTGTTGGGGGGCGAGCGTAAGCAGGCGAACGTAGTGGAGCTCAACAGATGTGAAGCGGCAGGACGAAGGGAATAAGGAAACATAGAGAAGGAGGAAGAACGCACTCTTCAAATCATCCGCAGAACAGCCGGTCTCACACAGACATGGGATTGCGAATTTCATGAAAGCTGCCGCACCGACTGTGCAAGCGCAGTGAGGGTCCGTGGCGGCGCAGGGCAGGGCGGCGATGGCTTTCGCGAAGCATTGGACCTATCACAGCGCTGGTCAGTGGACTGAGATTGGTGGGCAAGTGGTGATGAAGAAATGTACGGCGCATTTTGGTAGATCCTGAACTTGGGCTGCTGCCAACGTTGCGATTGACAGCACGACTGGAATGGTGTACTTCATTTGAGAGGTGTTGTAAGGAATGAATGTAATGAATGTTTTATTGGCAGTATGCAGTCGATGTCAGGCTTCAAGAAAACAGTCTCATCGGCGAAGCAGGTTGCGAGGTGAAGTCAAGTATACAACAACTCCCTTCGTCCTCATGCTCACGGTGCCGGGTCAATCTTCTTCGACTCAAGATGCCCTGACCCTGAGTCTTTTAAAAACGGGACATGACCGCGACGACAAGCTTTTCTTCCCAGGTCGTGGATGAAGTCAATCTCAGCAGTTCAGTCGTGCCGTTCTGGTCCAAAAGTTGGTCTTAACGCCGAAGCGAACGACGCACACTGATTGGGAGTCAAAGACGAGCTGGACTACATCTGTTGAAGCTGACGTACAAGCGTTCTGCTTCGAGCATAAAGCTGAGCTCATGCACGTCGAGTCGCGTGCCTTCGGAAGTGGTAGGCGCACGTTCACGTGTTACGCTTTCCGCACGCTGGGGCTCCCTGTACTCACGACATCTCAATCCAAACTGTCAGCGAGTTCTGCTTTTGTCTGACCAACCGGATCGTACTTTTGATATTCGAAACGTACAAGGAGCCCAGGCTACATACGCAAAGGCAGCTTGAGATCCCAGAGCTTGCAGCATCAGCCTTAGTATCTGACACGGCGACTTCATCCCCGAAAAATTGGGCCAAGGTGGCTGCAGTCATAAGATCATGAATTCGTGGCTCTATTGATGGCCTTTGCGAATCTGCGTATCCTACAGCGTCCTGCCTGCGGAAGCTCCTATTGCTTTAGGCCCTCGCCGTGTTATACAATATCCAGATCATCGTCATCATCATCCTCTACGCCAACGCCGGCACCGGGTAGACTGTCCCTTCCAGGCGTCCTGATTCCCTTCTCCTCCAAGAGATACCTAGCCTTCTTCTTGATCGGACTCGACGAGCCGGCGCTTCGTAAACTACTGTTTTGCGACCTTGGTCGTACCAAATCAGGCCGTGTGGTCTCAATGGTGAGCTTTGTCTGTCCACGCTCTGGGCTACCGAGGCGACTCTCCTTCGGCTGTATGAGACCAGCCTTTCTTGCACCTCCCCAACCCATCGGTGCGGAGGATTTGCTCCCGCTGCTGTTGTTCGCCATGGAAACAGCTCCGAGTCCAAAGTGTTTCTTGCGGTCTTTGGGAGGTGACATGTGAACGTCGGCAGTTTTCTTCCCGAGCAGCCCCAGTTCAGACGCAGATGGTTTCTCGAAGAGCTCCTTTCTCGCCTCTTCTGCTGCTGTCCCTGTGTGCGATGTCGTTGACGTGACGGTCGTGGTCGAGTTGATCTGAGTGTGCTTCGTTCGTAAGTACTCTGCACCCACGCCACTGCCCATCTCGCCTAGCTTCCTTGCTAGATCGCGCTCTTTCTGTGCGTTTGCAAGACGTTTGCGTGAAGCTTCCTCCTGTGTCATATTATGCAATGCATCCATGTCTTCTGAGTCAAGAATACTAGCAGCACTCTTTCCACCTCCGTGAACATGATACAGCTGACCGTATTCGCGATGGTGCTGTCCGCCGACCTTCTTCTTGCGCAGCTCAGCATCTCTCGCGACCTTACGCTTAATCCGGTCTTGAGGATTGTCAGTGCCGCGGAACATCGTGTTGACTGCCATATTGCCTTTGCGAGCCTTCTCAATCTGAAGGTTGAGATGAAACTCACAAGCCTCAGTCTTGCGCTTGTCGACCCACTCAGTGCATTTCTGACCATCTTTCTTGGTTGCGCTACAGTAGCCGAGATCTCGCGCGAGGCCAAGCTCCATGACTGCATCTTCGCTGCTACCAAGCTTGAGGGAGAACTTGCCGTCGTGCCGATTGCCTTTCGGAGGAAGAATTGCTGGGTTCATGATGGCGAGAAGGGTTCCAGGAGTCAGCTTCCAGAACTGGTTGAATGCTGTGCCAAACAGAAAGCAGTCAATCTCCCATTTCAGGTCACACAGTTTGAGTACCATGAACTTGTTTCGAGGCGTATCGTAGTCTTCTTTGGTTTTCTCCGCGGTCTTGTGCGACTGTTGCTGATCTAGAGGATTCGATTTGGATGCCAACACGGCAAACAGGATGTAGTCCGTCTCGCAATCAGGGGGTTCATATTCTGGCGACTTGACTTCTTTCAGTAACCGTGGCAGTGTATAGACCTCTTTCCCTTCCATTTCGCGGGCCACAACCGAGTGCTGAATATGGCGCTTGGTGAGGTGGACTTTGGAGAAAGGATCATAGCCAGCATCGTCGTCGACATCTTCGATGTGCAGAGACGTATCGCTATCGTCGCCAGCATGGCCGGTACCCGACTCTTGTCCATAAGCGCCCGGGTTGATCGGCTCTCGCTGCGAACGAGGCTGCGGCTTCTCACACCGAGTTCGTGCAGAATCCGATCGTTGGACGCCAGAAGTCGGTGGTTCACTATCGTGAGTCTGTCCAACCGATGAGGGTCTATCTGCTCTCTGTGGGGTTCTTGACGTGCGAGAGCTATGGATTTGTTGTGTTCGTGTGGTATCCTCCTGTCTATGCGCGAAGCCAGTACTCCGTACCTTTTCTATTCGTTCCTGCTTGGCCTTATTTTCGTCTGCGTCGGTCTTACTCTGAGCCAATCTTTGGCTGAA
Organism: Dothistroma pini CBS 116487; assembly: GCA_002116355.1. Classification (NCBI taxonomy): domain Eukaryota; kingdom Fungi; phylum Ascomycota; class Dothideomycetes; order Mycosphaerellales; family Mycosphaerellaceae; genus Dothistroma; species Dothistroma pini. The sequence goes on from KZ108199.1 coordinate 17,094, forward strand.
GCTCGAGACCTTCGGTACATCCTCTTTGATTGCTGACTGCAGCGATTGGTGTGACTTCGAGCGCGCAATCTGACTCCCATCGCTGGATCGTTTCAGGGAAACAGCCTCAGCTCTGCGCACCGCAGGCAGGCCCAGCCTTTGTCGAGCCGGTGAGAGTTGTTCCTGCGGCTCTCTGACAGTCCTCACGGGCGAGAGCGGTACTTCGACGGCAGCTTTGTATAGCCTGGTGGGTGACAGATTGGGCTTCTTCGGCGAAGAGGATCGCACACTGTCCTGTCTACTGGCTCGCCCGCTGCTAGCACTGTCCCCACTCGACTTCTGTTTCTGTTGCAGCCTCTTCAGCTTCAACTTGGCCTGTATTGCCTGTAACTGCAACTGCAATGTCTCCTCGTCCTCTTCTCCAACCTCGCCGTCCATATCGGCCAGTCGCTCGAGTGCTCTTGTACTGCGCAACGGTTTCGAGGGACTCGGCGACGGACTCCTCTCATCTGCTCGATTCCGCCGGTCCTGCCAGCGCTTCCTACCGCTTGGCGACGAGAGCAATGCTTGAAACGGCGATTTGGGCGGCCATTGCGTCGCGTTCTTGTCGGGAGACAACTTCGAACGCGGCGACTCCCGGACGACTACCATGGTTGCCGTGACAGACGATTCACTCGACTTGGCATGTTGTGTTTATGTTGCGGGAGTAGCGTCTGGTCTGTGTGATATAAATGGCCAGGAACATGGAACAGGATGGAGCTTCCCCGAGAACTGGTAAGTTCGCGTCGTGGACGTGTTTGAGTCGCGTCACTCCAAATCTCATCCATTGAACTTCACAACATACAGCGACGACTACCTTTCTGCATATTATGGAGCATTGGGTCTCGCGTTTTTGGATCTTGCAGTGTGAAATAAGCATCTTACACCATGGCGCGGATAAGATCGAAACTCGCAGCGGCGAAGAAGCAAGATGAAGTCGAGTCAACCAAGCCAACGATGAAGATAATGGACGCGAGTGTCGACAAGCCTCCCCAAGTCTTCGTGTTGCCCAAGGATACATCGTCTGAAGCACGAATAACGACGATACCCGATCCTGCAACCTCTACACCGAGCCGGTATCTGGTGTGCCCAGACAATGGATTCTACGAATTCACCCGAGTTGCAGTCCCGAAGAGAGAACAAAGAAGTTGGCTAATGACGCCAGATCGAAGTAATGAGGAGGCACAGTCAACAAAAGATGAAGGGGAAGACGCTGGCTATGTCCTACAAACCCCAGCTATGCTCGTTGCGACACGAGTGGATCCTCTGTTCATCCTCTTACCTTCCCTGGCTGGAGACGTTGAAGGCCTTGGGCAAGAGTACCTGGCGCCTGCAGACTATCTTGCAAAGCTCATTGAGCAGTCGAAGCAATTAGCGCAAGTCATACGTCCCAATCAGCCGGAAAAGCTCGAAAGAGCCATGGAGTCGCGAATGGAGGCAGTGTGCGAGTGCATGGACATGGGTGATGAGAAGATGTATGCGCTCTCACTACCCAAGCTGGTCAAGGAGCTGGTGTCGAAGGCGAAGAAGATGACAGCGACAGGCTTGCCAGCTAGTATGGAAGACAAGTTCGTGAAGCAGGCTCTGGATGTGCCAGTGCTGAGCATCAAGCGGGAGGAGAGCAGTATCAGCATCGCTGCAGACGATGCCACTCCCGGTGCTGAGCGTGAGGCCACTTCTGAAGCACAGTCCCAGGGATCAGACGCTTCAACAAGGACCATTACTTCAGTGTCGACCGCCGCGACGTCACTCTCTATAGCATCGGCCGCAGATGAGAGCTCACCACCATCCCAAGCGATCGAGCTGCTGCGTCTCCGTGTAGCATTCGACTTCATGCTCGCCTCCTATGTGGCTCCAGCAATCCGCCGGAAGATCGAGCCTCTTCTCAAGGAACAGTCAGTCACATCGATAGACTTCGCCCCGCTCAACAAGCACCTCGACCATATCGCCTCTTCGAAGAAGCAAGCACAAGCTTTGCGCTCGCTAAGTGACAACATCTCCCGGAAACGCAGTGCTGTGGACGATGAAGAGGCTCTCGACAAAGCCGAAGCCAAGAAGCGCAAGAGAGAGGAGGAAGAAGCCCGCAAGAAGAACACCAGCCATGGCGTAAAGCAGCTAGCCAAGGTCAATACGACCGGCATGAAGAAGATGAGCAGTTTCTTCACCAAAGCACCCACGAAGAAATGAAGCAGTATGCGAAAAGCTGCCATTATCCACGATACCTGACGTTCTGAAATACAGGCGTGCTCTGTCCACTCATCGACTGGCTGACATAGCAGTATGGCTCCTCCTTGGTGCCATTAGCGCCATTCGACGCATGTTCCTCCGCAAAGAATCTGTTCTTTGGCCGTGGCAAATCCAGGTGCTCTCTCAATGTCGCGCCCTTGTACTCTTTTCGGAACAAGCCACGCTTCTGCAATACCGGAACAAGTCTTTCCGCAATATCATCTAGACCCTGTGGCAAATACGGCATCACGCACGTAAACCCGTCACACGCCTCCTCCCTCAGCCACACCTCCATCTCGTCTGCAATACTCTCTGGTGAGCCAACGAATGCTAGCCCAGAATACCCACCGTACCTCTGCGCCAGCTGCCTCACCGTCAATCTTTCCTCCTCCGCCAACCGTATCACCCCCACCCTCGCAGTATGGCTTGCATTCGTCTCCGGTATCACCTTTGGCAACGGCGCATCAGGCTCGAACTGGCTCGCGTCACATCCCAGCGCTATGCTCAAACTCGCGATAGCGCTGTCGTAGTGCACCTTACTATCCAGTAGCAACCTCTTCTCCTGCGCGTCCTCCGCCGAATCTCCCACGATTATCATAGCCGCTGGCAGGATCTTCAGATGCTCCCGCTTCCGGCCTGCAGCTTCGACGCGAGTCTTGATGTCTGCGTATAACTCCTTCGCACCTTTCAAATCTTTCGGACTACAAAAGACCAGCTCCGCCGTCTCAGCAGCCAATTGCCTACCCGGCTCACTTTGCCCTGCTTGCACAATGACGGGCCAGCCTTGGATCGGCCTCGCTATATTCAAGGGCCCACGAACTGAGAGGTCGTCGCCTTTGTGGTTCAGAACGTGCATCTTCTCCGGATTTAAGTACATTCCAGATTCCACATCCCGGGGGAAAGCATCGTCCGCAAATGAATCCCACAGTCCCGTCACCACGTCGTAGAATTCTCGGGCACGTTTATATCGATCCGTATGCTGCATATGCTCCTCGAAGCCGAAGTTCTTGGAACTCTCCGGGTTTCCTGTTGTTACGATGTTCCACGCCGCTCTCCCACCGCTGATGTGGTCCAGTGATGCGAAGCGACGCGCGATGTGGTATGGTTCGTCGTATGTTGTGCTCGCTGTTGCTGCCAGACCGATCTTCTCGGTGCATTGCGATAGTGCTGAGAGAAGGGTGAAGGGCTCGAAGGAGGTTGTGGTGTGAGATCGTTGGAGGGCGGCTACGGGCATGTTTAGGACTGCGAGGTGGTCGGCCATGAAGAAGGCGTCGAATTTGGCGCGCTCGAGGGTTTGGATGAAGGACTTCAAGTGCTGGAGGTTGAAGTTCGCATCGGGGGATGCGCCTGGATAACGCCAGGCGCCGGTGTGGAGGGAGACGGGGCGCATGAAGGCTGTGAGATGGAGTTGTTTGGGCGGGCTGCCATTGCTGTCGCTGTTGGTCGTGGATGCCATGGTGGGCAGTGTTACTAGGTGTTCTGTCTGTCTCGCTAGAGGACTTGGGAGGACACAATAAGGTGTGGCTGGACGCTCGGTTGGGCGCTATGTTAGACGTATAGACATGGATCGGGCAGAGAGACGTAACAGAGGCGCTCTTGACCTACAGCGCATGTTCACGTCTTGTGCCGAAGGGCGGTAGGTATACCGCGGACATAAGGACTGGGCATTAGGAATGCGAAGTGTGAGCTTACGGCTGCTCTGGCGAATGATGTGGGACCTGGTCGCAAGCACGACATCGGCATTGCGGTTGCGCGGTATCGAGGTGTGTCGTAGAGTGAGCAGTGATTACATATCGTCGATGAAGGTCAATCAGACCGGAAATCGTCCGAGGCGTCTCGTCTCGGTAGAAACGCACCGGCGTGGTTCGTGTGATCGATGAGCGCGTGTTGCGAGGTCATCCTTGGACGCGAGGTGATACAGTCAGACCCGAGGCAGCATCATGCGTTTTGATTGGCACGGAAGACCGCTGCGCTAGCTGATGACTCCGGCGGTGCCCGCGGTGCTGGTTTGAGAAAGGGTGACTTTCCACATTTCTACTCCCTTCTTTCAGCTTTCACGATTTCTTACACCAAGATCCCAGAAAATCCATCTTGCGTCTATTTCGACTGCGTCTCAAGCTACTAAATGCCATTGCAGAGAATACACAAGATGCGTGCCACAAAGAAACATGACCTCCTCGCTCCGAGGTGCACCTGCAGAACTCTTGCTAAAGCGTATTTTCGCCCGAAACACGAGAACTTCTAGGAAGGATGTTTCGCTGCCTAAGCAACGCGAAGAGTGTCAGGGTCACATGCGACGTGACTTGCAGCGACCGTCCACAGTAGCAGAGTCTTGCGACGATTCTGTTGCATGAGTTGGTGCAACTGGCGGTACGATGCCACGTAAATGTTCACAAGGTCATTGCCAATCGCCAAACCCCCCTAAGCTATCAGCCCATCGATCCCGATGGAGGCACATTCCAAGACGTAGCGAAGCATATCGCGGATCTGGAGCTGCGAGACGACGTTCTACGATGGTTTGCATCGCAGAAGAATAATAATTACTAAAAGGTCTGGCTCATAGGAGCGTCAGCCCATGCGGACTGACTGCAACAGTTGGATTCAAGAGGAACAGGTCTACCTAGGTACGGGTCTCTCAGGAGAGAAGATCTTTAAGGATGTGTGGACCTATTGCTTGGTAGTCCAATGCATCGTCTCGTTGAAGTGCAACTACACGACGTCTCGTGCTCTAAGAACTCTTTCACAAGTGCGCTAGTGTGCCAAAGTGACACGCTCACGCACCTCGAGCTCTGTGGGACCATTCTCCTTCTGTCTGCCGGAGGCAGTGCCTGGCCAGAAGCTTCTAATATTATGCAGTATATAGCGCGGATTGAGGAGCTCAAGCTTGAGTATTGTGACCACGGAGTGACGAGGAATATCAGACTACGCTTTGACTCGGAGTCGCGGTGCCATTGCACGAACAAGGCAGAAGAGCTTTGCTTGCATCTCAAAGACCATGCTCAAATAAGGGCGGCACTTTCGACCCTTGCTCAAGGTCGATTGCTGCCCAGATCATATCAGAAATCTGATACATCTCCAGACCAGCGCGGTCTAAAGCTTCTCGATCGATACCAAAGCCAGCCGCGCAACAGCGCTTAAGCCTTTGCAATCGCTGACCAATCTACCAGTCTGACCGCCCAGGAAGCTCCACCGTATCCGGGCTGCTGTATCCGCATTCATCTTCTGGACAATTTGAGGCCCTTCCGCATCTGAGCAGCACTCTGCGAAGCTTCCGCATGTGCCATGCTGCTGATCTATCTCACCGCTGCATCACCCCGTCCATCCAATCCACTTCAACATCCGTTGATCGCAGCGCCAGAGTAACCAGTCGTCAATGACACCGTAGACATGTCATGTTCTCGCGAGGAAGCCGGCTGTAGCATTGGTGAAGGACGCTAGTGAATTTGAAGGGTGTGCCTTGGTATCGATGGTGAAGAAGGCAAACGGAGATCATACCTCAAGGCACTCAAAACTGTCATCATGCTGAATGTCTAGGGATACCACACACTTTATGCCCGTTTCCCTCAGCACTATTCTACAATACATCAAAGGTCGTGCCATTTCATCAACAGTACAGGGTAGTAGTAAGGAGGTTACCCTCGCCTGTCCCCTCCTTCCATGTCCTCGTTCAAACTCCTCCCAATGCTACCTCCCAATGCTGTAGTAACAACAACACCAACAATAACAACAGACCTAGTACAGTGCTTCCTTCCCTTCTTGTCAAGATGAAGGGTCCTATAGCTAGAACTTTTTCTTTCCCTCATCAGATTTACCTCCCTTTCCTAATCTGATAGTCATCCACCTGCCGACGGTATTCGGGTTCATGCTTTACATCGGACCATTCCACCCGTGATCCTGCCTGTGAGCAAGGCCCACAAGCATATGCTCCACCTGCGGCGCAGCCTTCATGAACGGCAGGTTCCAGAGATCGTATGTCTGGTTCTTCATCATCTCGAGGAGCATAACGATGATGCCCCAAGGATGCGGCCGAGGTACGGCGCGCTCGCACAGCAGGCGCATGATCTGCTCCTGGAGTTCCGGGGTGCCGATGCTGAACATGTGCTGCAACGCCGTGGAGAAGTAGTGTGTGTGAGCGTTGATATATCTCACTTGGTTGGCCATGGCGGTGACCAAGTAGTAGCGAGCTTGCTCGCGAGACTCGCGCAGGAGTCGTTCAAGAAGGCGTGCTGGTGCAGCTGCGGAGGAGAACACCGAGGATGCCGATGTGGCGTGGACCCCAACATAGAGAACGAGTGCGTTGACAAGGATCGCGCTCAGCTGCCCATCTTGTCGGTCGACCGCAGTCAAGATAGCGACGAAGTCCTGCTCGTTGGTTTCACCTCCCTCGCAGATGCGGTCGGTGGCGGCTCTGATACCTGCTTCATCCAAGACATTGCTCATGGCAGAGTGTACTGCTGGTGCCTGGCGGACTTGTTCAAGTCTATTGATCTTGAGGCCAGGCGTGAATGGATCCGGCTGATCGTTGTAGACAATGCGTGGAGTCGCACTATTGACAATGTTGAGAAGTTGCACACACTGCACTGGAATGCTGGAGTTTAATTGCATGTGGTTTTCGATCAGGAACTCTGGGAAGTCGTGATGCAACATTAGGAAGAACCGGATCACCCCTCTGTAGTATTCGTGTGCGACAGGTGGTACATCCTGCATGGACAGCAGCTCCCCGAGGTTGACGAGAAGAATATGCACAAGCCTGGTGTACGTATCCCACCCTCCATTCGTGCGACCTTGGCCGTCCAGGAACTGGCTGAGGAACAAGCGATGTCCGAGTAGCGATAGCCAACCGTGCATGAAGCCTGGGAAGTATCTTGGCTGGAGCACTTGCAGCGCATTGGCATATTCGACGAACAGAGCTTGAGATTGCTCTGAAGACAATTGCTGTCGAGAACCTTGAATCTCGCACAACAAGGTCGAGAACAGACGGAAGTATACTCTACCGTTGAAGCGTTCGCGATATCTTCTGTGGTGGTCGTTCATGATCAAGATGATCAGGCGGGTGAGAGCTGCAAATGGCTTCGCCTTCTTCGCCTGTGACTCGCCGTTGGCAGAGCTTTGGAAGACGACCATCATAGCAATGAGCTTAGCCAATGCGTCGATGTGAACGTAAGCTTGATCCAGGGTAGCGTAAGGCACGGCGCTGATTCTGTCGTACTCGGCACAAGACATGTCCAAACAAGCACGGAAGAACTTGATGGCCTCTTCCTCCTGTGCTATCACGCCCCGGTCATGCATCTGCTGCATAAAAGCAAGATAAGCACGGTCTGGGAGATCCTTCCTCTGCAGACGCACCCACTCCTCGAAGATGTACTCATGCTGATCGATCTTGTTGCTTTCCGACTCTGGACTCGGCATGCCGTTGACCTGGTTCGCGGGAAGTTGTAGCTTGGTCATGATCTCGCGTCCAAGTTCAAGACCTGGCTCTTCATGCAACCAGTTGCTGAGCGCTTCGTAGGTCAAAACAAAGTCGGTGCGGAACGACATTGAGTTATCACCCAACAAGAGTTCATCAACGATGTCCTTCAAAAATGGGAGCGCGATGTGCCTTTTGGCCTTGATGCCTTTGGCGATTTGTGTATCAATATGCTGCAGCTCAAGCAGCCCCTCGTTGTGTAGTGCAATGGTCGCTGCCGCATTGAACATGTGATCGTTATCGGCTGTCGCGAGCTGCATGGTGATGTTTCTGCCAGCCGCAGTGGACATGCGGCACAATTGGGTAAGCAAGCGCACGAAAACTTCAACTTCGAGTCGCTTCTGGGCCGTGTTATAAACCACATTCAAGCACTGCATGCCTGAGGTGATCGCGAGCGGGTCAATACCAGGCGCCCGCTCGATAAGGCCAACGAGTTCTCCGTAGACTCGTCGGATCGGTGCACCTTCACCAATCTCGCTGATGTGTTCCTCGGGAGCTTCTCTGGAGGTCTGCTGCAACTCCTCCATGAGCTCCATGATGCGCTGACCAATGTTTGGGTTGTCCATGTATCCATTGACAGCAGGACCAATGGCTCTTTGCTGTGTTGGCCGTGGCATCGCAGGAGCCTCCGCTGGGGTCTGCAAGCTTGGGAGATAGTTCTCAGATAGAACGTCTGGCAGTTGACGACTGCTGTCTTGCGAGATGCTGTTGGCGTGCACAGCTGGCGTCAGGCGTGCAACACGCCCAAATTCCTCGTACAGTGCCAATTGCTGCCTGTTGAGACCGTTTTGATCTTGTCGGTAAGGGTCCGGTATGAGGGTCGCCCATCGACTGACTGGCTGCTGAGAGAAAGGCTCGTTCGGTCGCTGCTCATTGTGTTGTCTGCGGTCGTCGAAGGCCTGTTGGAGCTGCAGGTCAATTTCAGCCAGCGAGTGCTCCTCTGCCGCATGCTCAACTAAGCTACAGACAGTGTCGATGTTGTCGTTGACAAACATCAAGATTTGGCCTTCGGGCAGTTGCTCAGGGAGAGACCTGGCCGCCAGAAGGCGAATGTTGTTAGTGATGCTCATCCGAAGTGGTTCCTTGCAAGTGACCAGTGCCAAGCTGCCAGAAAGTGCTTTCACCATAGTATGCGCAGAGTTTCTCATCTTGTCTACGTCGCCTTCTGTGTTGAAGTCCTTCTGAATGAGCTCTGAGGTAGAGATGGATGCTATTGTGACCGATCGTTCCACAACAGGTGCAATGATCTCGTAGATCGCTTGTTGTGCGGCGTTAACGAAGATGCTGCGCATCTGCTGTTGAGTGATGGCACCCACAGCCTGAGGAATCTGTAGCATACCACCAAGATCGGGGACTGCTTGGATGACAGCATCAGGCGAGAAGCGCTCGTTGGGACCACGCTTAGACAGACCCATAAGAGCCATATCACCAAAGGCATCCGGTCCATCGGGCACGTAGTTCATCATTGCCGAGTCGAGTAGGGGCCGTGAGCGAATAGCGTCGGACATGGGGATGTCGTTCATCTCCAGCTCGAACTCGCGGAACAGCATCTCAATTTCGAATTTCATGTTGAGCTTGAGGTCGGTGGCATGGTAGAGTTCAGCAAGTATGCTAAGTATCTCCATAATCCATGGATTAGGTGGTCGGAACACCTTCGAGTGCGCAGCCTGGGCAAGTGTCTTGCAGGTGAAAGGAATGGCGACAAGTTGTCGCTGAGTGTCGTAGCCTTCCAGCAGCAGTTCTTTGAAAGACAGGTTCCGGTGTAGTATGGGTTGATTCCGCGCCAGAGTGATCGAGCCAAGCCACACAGCAAGGTTCTTCAAGGTCGCTCGCTCGTGCTGGTTGTCCATCGTCGATTGGGCATTGATCATCTTCTGACAGCTGATGTAGGTCTCACGCAATACTTCTGCCCACAGCACCTTTTGATTGAACTTGTCCAGCACACTGAGATACAAAGACTGGAAGTTTGGCTGCGATTTGGCGAGCTCCTCCACGAGATAGTGAGCAAACCATGAATGGTACTTGTCTTCCAAGGCCGACTCGATCTCCTTGAACTTTTCTTCCAAGTTGCGCTTAGAGACGTTGTTGAGCACGAAGGTCACCTTGTCGGAAATGTCTTCATTTGGGTCCTCGTAGAAGTTTTCGCGCAGCGGCGGATCGACCTGAACGGCAGAGAATGCAGGTATGGCAGCTTCTGCCGAAAACTCATCGTCGACTGCACCATTAGTGATGCCATTGGCGCCGTCACCATTCATGCCGAGGTTCTCATGCTGCATCTCCTTGACCACAGCCTCAGCCGCTGTCCAGACTTGAGTGTTGCGCAGATTAGGAGTATGGTAGATCCGGTCTGCCAGCAGTGGCCATTCTTTCAACCTTGGGATACAGTGGATGAGCGCTTGCAAGCCAAACTTGTACATGGGATCCTCCTGGCTGGATTCCGAAGCAGCTTCAACCATCATAAAGATTGCGGCTTGCTCAGCAACCCCGAACAGTACGTGTCGAGCAATGAGGCCACCGAAGAGGACCGCAGTGACAGCCAGCGCCTCATTTGGATACTCGCCGAAGCAGCTGTACTCTTCAAACAAGCCGAACAGCATCGCAGCAAAGAGGTCCTGGTCGTTCGGGTTTGCAGAGGTCTTGAGTCGGTTGAGCTCAGTCACGACGTCGTCGGGAGTAGTAGTGCCACTGTACATCAGCTTGTAGCGATCCTCCATTTCCCGCGTAGCGCTCTCGGGTAGTACGTGACCTTGTTGGCATAGCGTTTCGATGATTGCGTTGCGGACGTCATCCTCGCCGTAGTTGAACAGCCGTGGCCAAGTCTGAAGACAATGTCGCATCAAAGAACCAATGCTGTCATCGGGGACGTTGTCCGAGATGAGCAGAAGCAGCGAGTGCACAGTCTTAATGCTCAATGAAGCCACGGTGTGTTGTACGCCCTCGCGCTGGACGATGGTCTCGTCCTCCATCTTCGTCTTAAGGAAGCTATACAGGGCTCGCACAAAGTCCAGAGGGTTCATGCCAGATAACAGCTGTTGCGCCCATTCTTCCAGGTTGCATGTGCCCCTGCCATGCGCGAAGGCAGCCAGATCGATGGCTAAGGGGTTCGGTAGAGTGAACATATCGCTCAGCCAGCCATGCTCTTCGGCGTGCTGATAGATCACCGTCAGCAAAGCCGGGTCCTGCTGGTAGAACTCGACCAATTTGCCAGCCAGCCAGTTTCTATCGTGCTGCCACAATGAATGCATCACAAAGTCGTAGTTCTCGTGTCGCTTGAGCACGAAAGGGAAGAGGAGCTGCTTTAGCGCCTGGTCCTGCAATGGTGCCCACGGTTTGGGTATCGCCGAGGCTGCACATACAAACACAGGCATGTTCTGGTTGATGACCGTGTCCGGTATGCCGAGCATCTGGGCCACGCTGTAGCTCTCTTGCGAGCGGAATATCATGGAGAACAAGGCCAGGGTCGCGTCTCGTGACACGAGGGGATGTCTCAGTGCTTGCTCCGCGAAGCCCTTGACACTCTGCGATGCTGTCGCAAACTCGGTCAGCTCGAAGCATTGTCGGAGGTTCGGAATCTGCCCAATGTCCAGCTCTTGTGGTGTAGTGGCCAGGAAGGCAACGACGAAGCTCAGCTGTGTTTCCTCGTATTGCCATTGCCCTCCCCACATCAGCTGAATGTCCAGATTGCTGTACTCTTTTGCAAGCGGCAGCAGCGCATTGTACAGCGCTAGAAACTGCTTCTTCGTGACCCTCAAATTCTCCCTGTCAAAACCTTGCACCACGTCCGTCCAGTCGATCTTAGCTCCTGCCCGGTGTAATCGTAGCGCGTCCACGAAAATTCCAGCATCATAGAGGTCGCCGCTCTGAACTATGACCATGAAAAGGAGCGCGCTTGCGACCTGATTGTATGAGATGTCACGTGTCTCGACACCAGCCAGCATGTCTCTGCACAAGTCGAGGCTGCTGGTGCTGCGCGGTCCTGCTCGCTGCACGACCTTGGCCAGGCGCGAGTCCTGAGACGCGAACAGCTCGTCGAGAAACATGGCCGATTCCACAGCAACTGGTATCCGTGTGCGCAGCTGGTTGATGTATCGTAATTTTATCGCGAGGAAGAGGTTGTCTTTCTTTTCATCCTGCCAGTTCGGCGGCGGCTCGAGGATGATGCGTTCGACAATAGTAGCGAGCACCAACGGCGAGTATTCGGATTCTGGGTCGGCGGAGTGTGGTTGGGAGACGTGTTGGAGGAAAAGCGGGTAGATGTCCTCGATCAGTGCGTCCGCTGCGGGACGAGTTAGCGCTCAAACACTGATGCACCGGCATGCGAACAATGTTTGCTGACACGTACCTTTCGACCGCAGGTCTGCCTTTGAAGCTGTCTTGCACGCAAATAATAATGCTATTTGACTGAGTGCGTCAAGCTTGAAGTGGCTGACGAGCTTGGAAAGGTCCAAATCTCGGAACAGCTCGCCCTCATTGTTATCTAATGCCTGCGCAATCTTGTCTGCTTGCTGCGGCTCCTTCGCGATCTTCATCATCTCTTCACTGAACATCTGATAGCTCCCGGCGTTGTCCTGGCCCGCTGGCGCCGCGCGCGCATTGGGAAAGATCTGCGACGCACTTCCTTGCAGGAGACGTCGGAGGTACACGCTGGAGTCCATGCCGCTGTCATCAACCAGCTTCCTGATCTTATCCGCCTGCGCCGTCCACTTCCCGCGGTCTGAGTCGTCCTTTAAGGTGCTCAGCAGGATGTTTAGTTGGGTGATAAGCAGGCTGCTGATCTGCGAGGAAGACCCACCGGCGCTGCGCGGTGAGGCTACGGGTGAGCCGGCGCTGGTGGACAGTGATACGGAGGGTGAATGCCGCGCGACTCTGGTCGGCCCTCCGCCTGTGCTGCCACCGCCGGATAACAAGCTCGCGAGGGAGGCTGCAAGGCGGGGGCTGCCTGAGGATGCGAGTGTTCGTGAGCGGCTGCCGGCGAGGAAGGGGTTGCTCGAGGATGTCGTCGCGATTGCTGGCGTAGTCGCGTGGTGATCTCTCGAGGTGAGGGAGTTGATCGACGAGATGGATGAGTGCCGGCTGCTGATATATCGATGGACCGCAACAGCAGCGAGGTTGTAGTGGGGTGTAGGTGATGCGGCGGGAGAGAAGCGCGCCCGGGTGGTGGGCGTTTCACTACTGTCGATGTTCTGCGACGACGTCGAGGTATGGATAGTCAAGCCACCAGATCCAGATGCTGGTCGCTCGGATTGGGGAGCTGTCCGTGCAACAAATGCTCTCGTGTAGTGTGTTGCTGCTGTGTCGTTGTCGTGGTCGGCAGTGGTCGAATGTTCCGGGTGGCTCATCGATACGGCGCGCACACTGAACTTGCTCACCAGACTGACGGCTGTCGCAATGGCTGCCTACATCAAGGATATCGTTGTTGCTCTTGCTCCTTCGCGATGCACAGACGTCCCCAGTCCCTTCCTGCCAAGATCTGCTGCCCGCCCCTCAGAAAGACCCTTGCCCCGTGACAATGCTACCTCCGAACAACTCATACCTTACTTCACTTCTTCATCGTCATGCAGCACCACCTATACTATATGGCTGCTGGGGTCGAATGGCCACTCAACTGACACATTCATCCAATGATTTTCGCCAAAGGTAGGTATGACTACGAGCTTGGCGCATACTAAGCCACAGCAAAGATGTTACAGCGCCGTACCCCTCGACGGCGCTGCCAGCATCACTTTCACAGCTTCCCATTAGCGTGATGATATCGACCTGCACAACTGTATCTGTTGAAAGCATCGCTCTACGCGATCATGGAGCCACCCAACGCCAGCGAGACCTTGACAAGTGAGGGAGCCAAAGGTGCATCGTATCCGGACCTGCTCATCGTTGAACCCAAGGCAGCACACAAGCAGACTCTCATCCTCCTCCATGGCCGCGGAGACTGTGGCAAAGGTTTCGGACCGGCACTCCTCAGAAGCCATACCACTCCTGCTGCGCCGGACTTGGAACCGCAGACTATGGCAGACATCTTTTCTAACATGAAATTCATCTTTCCCTCGGCAGAGCAGAGGCATGCCAAATGGTACGAGCGAACTTCGCTCAACCAGTGGTTCGATGATGTGCCCATCGACGTTCAAGATATTCATGGTATGACCAAAGATGACGCGAGATGGCAGCTGGAAGGGTTGAAGGAGTCGCGGGCTCATGCGGTGGACATCATCGGAGAAGAAGTATTCGTTGTTGGTGCTGCAAATGTGTTTCTCGGAGGACTTAGTCAGGGATGCGCTATGACTCTGCATGCGCTGCTCAGCTACGACGGCTTCTCGAACGACTCAGCGCCGCTCGGAGGATACGTGGGCATGAGTGGATGGCTACCTCTGGTGAACGACATCGAGGGATTTCTCCAACCATTGAATGCTAAAACTCACAGCCTGGAGGAGCACGACACAGCGTCTTGGCACCTGAACAACAATTCGAAGCCATTATCAGCTGCAAAGGTTTGCAATTTCGTTCGAGACAACATGGGGCTCCCACCCATCAAGAGTTCAGAACCGCTGTGTCTAAAAACACCAGTGTACCTCGGTCACGGCAGAAGTGATGAGCGAGTAAAGATTGGCAAAGGCGCCCGGGCTGCCCAATGTCTGCGAGACATGGGCATGACTGTGGTCTGGAAGGACTACGGCAACGGCCATTGGTACAAAGTTCCTGACCAGATCGACCATATTGTAGCTTTTCTGCGTGGAAACATATAGCATGGGCAAGGTCCGGGCGGGAAGAGAGCTGCCACTACACTGACCAGTACAGTGCAGCAACAGCCGCAGTGAAGCCGAGTTGCTAGGCTATGTGTGTGCGCCGCCTCACGCACCGCAGAGTCCTCTGATGGGTGACTGCGTCTGGGGCATTGGTTCGGCACAATATGGCAGCTTGCCTTCCACAGGTAGGCTAGCCTAGCAGCTCGCGAGGCCGTACGCCAAGTCAAATCAATCTCTCAAATCTGCTCTCCATGTACATATAAGCAATGCTGTGTCCGCATTCGCTGTCGTATTTCCTTCCATACATGGCTGATCTTCGTCGGCTCGTTTTGGCCTCTGCTGCCCGACCCGACGTGTGCCGAGAAAGCTTTGCCGATGCCGATACGCACCTCCAACACATATGCCGTGGCTCGTAATGTCTCCAGGCAAGGGTCGGCACGGCATCGATTGCGAGATATGGCGCCTCATAAAGCATCGTACGGATATGCATTAGCAGTCCTTGGCAGCTCGTTGATGCTACCTCGCCTTATCTATGTGGCCGGCAGATGGTACTTGCTTAGCAGGTATGGCATTGGCTCAGCTCCCTCTGGATCAAGTTATGGGCCCGGTATCTGGCAGCATGTCGAAAGAGATAGGGTATCCAGGCAGGCAGACAGCAAACATGCTTCGGCACGCGACCACAACTCTTCCCGCGGGCCGTCACACCACCCCTGCCCTACTGACTATGAGCGTAGGCATCTCCTTCGACGACCTGACTTGGCACTGATGAGGTGACCTCCTTCATGGCACAAAAGGCATTGCTTACAGCAATTGGTCCCATCTCGCCCAAGAACAACATCGGCTGGCCCTGCCCAGCCTGCAGAGCCGCGACCTCCTCCTGCGGCAAGCAGATGGCAAACAAATGAGCGGCTGCCTCCAGCATCGACCAAGACATCCCAAGCGCTGCCCAGCACAACGTCCATGGTACCTCTAATGCTTAAACACACGGAAGGCCCATGGTAGGAAGGTCTCATTGCAGTGACAATCTATCTCCATCCCAATCATGTCAATGCCGACGCTACGGTTAGTGCGTAACAACGTGGGTCAAACAAGTTTGTGAGTCGGCATGAATGTAAAGAGTCGTGGGACTGTGGGACGGTAGCTGCGTGCGGCTCGGCATGGAGCTGTACCACTATTTGGTTCTAAAGTGGGTGGGTGTGAACACTACAATTTCGTTCTGTATCTCGCGCTCGCTTTACCACGATCATAGTTAGCATGAGATATGCAACTTTCGCCGCGGTGGCACTGCTAGTGCTGAGATCTGCGGCTCAATACTCCGAGGAGCAATACGACTCGGGGGAGGTCATGGCGAAGATGTTGGAGGCGAAAGAAGTAGACCGATCAAGCTTAATGGGCTGTGGGGGGCTGACATACGACAGTCTGCATGGGTCTCGCCACAGAGCTGCTGGCCGTTCCAACAGCCCAAAGTGGAACGGCTTCAGCGAAGCACGAGCAGGCCGTACGAAATTCGAATGCATCGATGGCGAAGCCGAAGCTGTACCCGGTGACGCTGATCAAACCTAAAATTGCAACGGCATTGTGAGTGAAATGCTCCGGACCGTGGATGTACACCATACTAACTCCAGGCCTAGGACATGTACGACTTCGAGATCCACGCTGAGATCCGTGGCCCTCCCAATGAAGACTCCGGCTCATGGGAGTCGTTATCGACGGCCGCGAGTTCGTTGGAATTGACAGACCGAGGATACCGCATTCCTTGACGTCCTTCCCAACGACACATTCTCGTATCTCGGCCGCCTACCAGTGATTCCTGGAGCTCAGCCGATCATCTAGAAGGATATCAAAGCGAACGGTGACTACGTTCTCATTGATTTTGAAGCCGGAAATTAAGGCATCCAGATCTTTGATTTAAAGAAGTTGCTTGATGTGGATCCAGCATAAGCAAGTGTGATTGATTCCACTACAGAGGTGATGAGTCTGTTCAACGGCGTGTCAATGAAGGACTATCGGCGTGATCTCCAGAGCTTACATTCTCACAGATCTACCGATCGGTCGATCAAACAATGTCGTCGTTAACGAGGAGAAGGACGATGCCGTAGCAGTCGGTGCTGCTCCGCGGATCGATGCTTGTATGTCTGGTCTGATCTTCATCAATATGGATGAATCAGCCAACCCCACCCTTACTCGCCTGTATGTGCTCCACAAGCTGGTAAGTCGATACATCACATGCTCATCGACTTTAGCACCAATCGATCGCAGGCTATATTCACGATGCGCAATGTATCATCTATCGTGGCCCAGCAGAGAACACAACGGCCATTACAATTACTATGGCTACAACGAGGCGTAAACGACACCTCCACTACCAACCCAGGCCCCTCCTCCGACGGCTTCCCAGCAACCTTCATCTTCGACATCACTGACCTTTCCTTTCCCGTCAACACCAGCTACTACAAATCCTCCGTACGATCCGTCGACCACAACCACTTCGTCCACAATGGTCTAGCATACCAAGCAAACTATCCAGCCGGCCTTCGGAAATTGGATGTAAGCAGTACCCTGGACGATCCCACGGGAGGAGTGGTAGAGGAGATTGCGTTCCGTGATATTTATCCCGGGGATGATGAGATGCCGGGGGGAGGGGAGGCTATTTTGGTATTTTGGGACTTGGAGTCATCACACGTTTCCGAGTTGGTTTGTGGTTGTTATACGATTGATCGGGGCCCGTTTGGGGTGAAGATGACTTCGTTTGGTGGCAGGGGTTTTGGGAAGAGGTGGTTGAGCGGGGCTTGAAGTCCGTTGTGGTAATATGCTCACGTCGTATCTTGTCGGCTGGTAGTAGATCCACCGAGATCCGAGAGAGCGCTCTCCGTGAGGCTGCGACTCCATCTGCGCACCAGAGTAGAGTGAGAAAAGGAGTGTTGCGGGAATGCACGGCTGTTTCCTTCTGGTCATGGCAAGTAGTATGTCGCGTTGAGAAGTCAATGCTTGTCCTAGTTGGCATTATCAGCTTCCGCGTGACCCATCATAGGTCTCATACATGGCATTGAGCTTGCAGAATATGTTTAGCTCAACGACAGATTTGCCTGGGCGTCCTCCTAATCACATGACTTCTGCACTCGTGGATAACCTCGCGAGAGTCGCTACGGTCCAGGCAGGGGAGTATGCATCAGCGAGTCCAGCTGCAGGGTTTTGCTTCTGGAGCGACATGAGGCGTTGCAGTGCGATTTCACCAACAGCACTTGGGATAATACGTTTTCGAATTGCACCGCTAGCGTGCGTAATTGGTAGCTGATGCCGTCCGCATATCAGCCCGATGGTCGATCCAATAGCTCGGACCCATTCAACTTTCAAGAGTTGCGAGCCATTGACCCTCAAGCACTCCCCTTCGCCTTTGTCATCGGACCCCAATTCTCTCTAGGATTCTGTTGATACCTCACCAGCCGCTTGCCACCAGGCCTGTCCTTATCCTTGCCAAGAACCTCATCGAACACAACCTTCAATGCCTTCGACTCATTGTTCATGATCTTGCGCCCAACTGTATTCTGTTTCAACTCCTTGATCGGCGACTTTTGCCGTACCCACTCGCGCATAATCTCCCAAATGACCGTCCAAGGCGCATCGGTCTTGATAGATCCAGGTTGGCAATGCGAGCGCGTTGCGCGGTAGCCTGCGTGTCGTAGAGCGCCGTTAACGGCTGCTGCGGAAGGTGCGATGCAGTGAACCACTTTAGAAAGCGCAGATGGGTTGAAGAAGAAGGGGTGTAGGTCCGTCACTCCGGCGGGTACTCTGGGAATCATCTCTTCTCCTTCCGTACGGTTCTTCCTCGGAACATACTGTGTGGCGGCTTCGTTCACCAGCAACTCGTCCAGAGCGGTCGATAGCATACCTTCGAGGCGTGGCTTGGTCTCATAGACGCCGCCGTCGGCTTCTTCGAGATCTTCTAACAGCTTTTCGATGAATGCGGCGTTATGTATCGGACCAGCCCACATGGGACCTGCGATATGAGTCCTGTTCCCACAGTGCTCGCATGTGTTCTCGATGCCCACCTGACCAATCGAATGCTTGTACCAGTCAACGCCGTTCTTGGCAGTCTGCTTCGTATTGCGTCCGATAGTACTTGTCTTCCAAGCACCACAGCCGGCGTCACAACATGCCACCAACATAGTCTTCCCAGCGAGGAATTTGACATCCGCTGGGCTCTTGCGCACCCGAATGAATGCGCGAGCGTAGAAGTCGATGCTGAGAGATAGCAGAGGCTCAACTGACTGTCCGTAGCGGGCAGCTGCGCTTGCGATAGAGTTGATAATGAGACGAAGGCCAGCTTCGTGACAGTATGGCCCTTTCGCGGGCATGCCCCCATAGAGTGCGAAGGTCTTCTCGCAGTAGCCCGCCGATGCGAAAACGCCCGAGTCCGTGCAAGTGACACAGAGCAGGCCGCCATCGTTGAGAGCTTGCAGCGCGGCATCGATGAAAGGCGCAGCGGTGCCGTAAGGATCCAGATCGATGACGTCGTACTTCTTCGATATGTGATTAGGTCCATGCGATCCAGTGGCCGGGAATGCTACGCTGTACATGTGGCCTATCGCGTCACCAGTATTGGGTGTGATCTTGGAAGCCAAGCCGTTGTGTTCGATGTTCAGTGCCATGCTCTTTGTGGCATTCGGGTTCATGTCGTTCGCGACCACATCTGAGGCGAACGGAATCTCCTTTGCATATCGAAGAGCGCGTAGTCCTGTCGCCGACAGAGCATCGAGTATCCTGAAGCGTGGACCGTTCATTATGGTATCCCCGTTGGTAGTCGTGTGGCCCTGCGAATCAGTTCCACCTGTCGTTGGCACAACCTGTGGCTTTTCCACTGTAATCTGCACATCCGCTTCGCTGTCTACGTCCGGGTTCTGTGCCTCGGTGTGGCCGTTCGCGCTCTCCAGAGGTGTATCCACTACGGTAGTACTGCCATCTTCTGCCTTCCTCAGCTTCACATTCGCAACTTCTTTAGTATCTTCCTTACTCTCTGCCAACTTCCGCTTCTTGTTCTGCTTCTTGTTATGTCTGTCCCTGTTCCTCTCGTAGCGCAGCCTCTTTCGCTCGATCCAATCTTCGCCGAACGCCTTGATAGATAGCACACTCAAGTCGCGGTTGAATTGCTGAATGGGATTGTAGAACACATTCTGAGCCTTTTCTCCCTCTGCCAACTTCGCTTGCGGATCGACACGCTTTTGCGTATTCGGCGGGATCAGGATGTATGCGCCGCCCTCTCGGACTGTCTCGTACGTCTTGCCTTCATGTTCGATGAGTTGCCCCACCACAGGCGGTGCGCTGAGAGGCACAGGTGCTGGAGGCGCAGGAGGCGCTTCGTCGGTAGCCATGCTTCGAGTGAAAATATGTTGTGCTATGCGCCCTTGTGTGGGATGTCGTGAAGAGGAGAGTCGTATGAAATGGTACTTAGCTGTGATATGATTGTGCGTGAGTCCTACGAATGTCCTTATAGTCCGCTGCAGCATAAGGTTGTTCTTGTCCTTGGAAGGCAGCAATCATATCACATGGAAAGTCATCTCGAAAGCGAAATCGAGCTTCATATTCGGAAGCGCACAGACCAGGCGCTCAATCCTTGCCTCCTTCCGCCACCTGCGAACAGATACTCACAAGCGATATGCAAGGACACCAGCCACAGCTCAGCAAGGCTATCCCCGTGGCCACCTCGCTCGAAGCATGTAGCCGGCCTCGCGCCAACGTCTGGCTTCACGGGTCTCGTACTCACAATGATCGTTTGCCGCATTACTGACCACCATCAACTACGCCGCCCTCGCTGAAGACGGAACAGTATCGGACTGATTACGCTGCGACAGGTGGAGGTCAAGCCTCAGCAGGACGAACTCAGCGAGCTTGAAGTCCATGATGCTTCCAGCCAGGGTCTCGACGATTGTCCCTTTCATGGCCACGATGCCTTGCCAGGCGTATGCGCCTCCGCTGTTCACCTACCTCCAGCCAACAGTTATGTCGCGTTGAGCTACACCTGGAATCACGATGGCCATAGAGCCTATCTGATTACAAGATATATTAGTCTCTGTGTGATCAAATACGGGGTTTGATTGACGAGCGACAACATAGGGTTGCTAAATCTTAGTATCACCTCGCGCATAATACTGACTACAGCTTGCCCTATATGGATACCCACCGCATGTTTGCAAGAGCTTGGATCGAAGGCGAGCGCAGCCTCGACGTTCTACAGCAATGTGGAAATGACTCGTGGACGACAGGACACACGAGGCCCTTCGAAGAGCTTAAGACTGCGTACCAGATATTACTTTCTCCAAGAGAGTCATGAACGCTAGACATGAACCTGACTACAACGTGCACGGTGGCCTTGCAGCTGAGGCTTCCTTTTCCGACAACGGCGCTACGCTGATCGCGAAGGGTGTTCTGTTTGATGGCTTGGACGGCGGGGCGGCAACAGGCTCCGAGAAAACGACTTCAGCCAGGCTGACGACATTGTCTCACCATCATCAGGCGCCAATGCTTATGATAGCACATCCGCGGCGAGCGAGGGCTCCTGGCGGGCGCTGATGGGCAATCGAGATCGTTCTGGACGCACAGCTCCTGACAGCTTCTCATGCCTGCTCGACCCCTTGATCATGGAGGATCCAGCTACCTCGCCATCAGCGGACGACAGCGAGCTTCCTTGAGACCTGCTGTGGCACCTACACCTGTTCTTGAAACGCCATGCTGACTGTAGGTTCTGCGGGCGACCTGTCAAAGATTACTTCGGAGATCATGAAACGTTGGCTGATGCTACGGATCGCCGCGTGGCACTGATTGTGCACCTGAAGAATGAGGGTGAGCATTACTACAGTCCTTTGAGGCGTATGATGGATGTCATGTGGTCGCGATCTTTCGCACAGACGGTGGATGGTTTTACCGCTGTTGTTCCTAGTTTGGCAACGCCCCTGGATATGGTTGCTGTTTTGTATGGCAGCAGCTATCCTCTCCTTTTGCGACCTTTCAGGGTTCAGTTCAAGGTAGTAGAGCATTGATGTGTGCAAGGGATCATGAATGGAGCAGTCGAATGGCGAACGAGGGAGTGAAAGAAGTTGTTGACATCCAAATCAGCTGAGCCATTCAGTCTCCAGGAAGGTTCGAGTGCACGTAAGTAGTCATTCACTTTCAGTGCATGCGAACCCGTCGGCCCTCACCTTCCATGAACGTAAAAGCCGCACTTCGCGCTCCAACAATATCGCACCGTCTGCTTCATGATGTGGCGATCGATGCGGTGATGGATCGTGTCGATGAATTGAGCTTGGTGAAGTTGAAGTCGATGAAGTGTCGTTGGTGTTGGAGAACTTGGAGAACAAGATCCAGCAAATGGAAAAAAGCTGGCGGGCGAGGCGAGCTCGCACGAAGAAATTTGAAACAGTGCACGGGCTCCTCGACGAGAGAGACTCAGCGGACCCTGAGCGAGAAATATGTGAGCCTCAGGCCAAGCTTTCACATGTGATGTCGAGACGTCAGTCGACCGCATGCCGCATGTACAAAGGCCTTCACGCGCACACGTTGATAGCCTCGATTGCCCACAAAGACTCGTCAGAGCGCTCCGATCGCTGTAGCATTGCTCAAGTAGCCATTCGCGCTTGATAGGAGAGAGGCAATGTCGACGGCGTGGCTGCAGTCGTATCCACAAAGCCAGTCGCTGCCACAGCTGTCACTGATCGACTGCGGGAGCTTTGTCGAACAAAGTTGGAGTCTCAGGCAAGATACGCATGTGATCTTCCCGCGCTCCAGATACAAATACAAACGCCGGCGAGTACGGCACGCGCATTCGCCAAACTTCTGCTGCACAGACACCGCCACATTACATTCTTGTACAACAATACCACTACTGCCACCACTTCCACCGCCGTCACCGCACCCAATCCCACAATACAATTTGGCAGAATGCCGCTAGACAAGTCGAAAGGCAAAACTCGACGTCCGCATCGCTCGTTTGGCCGAGAAGAACCACACAATTGATCTCGAAAGCTGGGCGGTAGGTATGTCTGTTCCTGTACATGGGCGAGTCCCATTTCCATTTCCTAGCAGATCCTTCCGCCAGCCTCGAAGGAATGACCTTCCTACAGCCAAGCAGTCTTCCCTCCCCTGATTCATGCTGCCGAGCATTTCACAAAATGCTGCCGAAGTGAGATCGCATATGCTAATGCGGACCAGGTCATGAGGCAATGCCATTGAGGGACTCGCGTACGTTGCCGGAAAAATGTACGTGGATAGCAGGAGATGGTTCGACGGGCTGGAGAATCTTCTCCCGGTCACCGATGCATTCCTCGCTTGCGCTCGGATAATCCTCACAGCGTACAATGAGCTTCGCGGTGAGAGTAAGGGCAAGGCCACTTTCACGAGCCAGATCATCGGAAGTCCTCTCGCGGATGTCATGGACCGACCACATTCGGGTCAGATACGAGGTACGTATAAGCTGAGCAATACAGAGCAGAGCGTCTTTGCTTCGACTTCAGAGACGAGTCCTAAGACACCAGATGCCCTTTCCGGAGTGTGCTAACAGGTTTTTGCAGCAGGCCAAATACATTACCCCGGATATTGACGAGGAGCAGGACCTGTTCGACGCCGCAAGAGATATCCAGCGAACATCGTGGTGGTGAGTGTGCGTGTCCCATCGAGAAAGATGTTGTGAAGATTTGTGAAGAGCGGGATAGACTGCATCTTCTTACGCAGTACAATGAGCTGTACAAGCTGGGTTGGAAGTACAGCCCGCATCGACCAGTCGATTGGGATCAGCTCGTAGGTCGTTTGCTGGGATTCTCGATGAACGACTGCATTTTCTACTACAACCGCATCAAGCACGAGTTTGGCGATCAGGGCATGGTCAATATTCCGTGTGATACCAAAAATGCACCCGTCCGCACTGCACGCAAAAGGAAGACTGAGATGAGCTGGGACATGAGAATGAGGCGTTGAGGGAGAAGGTCGCTCCGCCGGAAGAAGGAGCGAAGGAGAAGGATCCCGCGTGAGGCAAGGCGCGAATACGGCGCTTTTTCGAGCGTCCATGGTACAATAGAGACCTTGAGGTGGACACGATGGCTTTGTGAAGATCATAATGCAGTCGCCGGTCGTCGCGCTCAATCCCACAAGAAGTATAGTGTCAGCTCTGCTGACTGCTCCACCCAACGCCTTGCTGAAATATGCCCTTTAAACGCATGCCATTGCTCGCTCGCTTCAATCCAGTACCGCTCTCATCGCTCAGTCACCACCTCCTTTGAACCGAACCCACTAGCTCGTAACTCTCCTAACCCACAACCCCTCCTCCTCACCTTCCTTCCTCCGCGCCCTTGTAATCGCAACGCCAATCTCCCGCTCCTCCATCTGCACCTCCGCAAGCGTGGATTTCAGCTCCGCAATCCTTGTCCTCGCGTCCTTCACCTGCTCCCAGCTCACGTCCATCGGACTGGCATTCTCAATCTTGCTCAGATCCGCGATCGCCCGCTCAATGTTCTTCCTCTGGTGGATCTTATCCTGCTCTTCTTTCATTAGCACCTCCTTGTGTGACATGGCCGGCGTGAGAAGTTCTGGAGGGGGCGGGAGCTTCTTGCCGGAGCCGGCGCTGTCGTGCTCGGTGAAGGCTCGTGAGTTGATTGTGATTTTGGATCTGGCGCTGGTAGGCGTGCCTGAGTAGACGTTGTGGTCGGCTAGGGAAGTCTTTCGGGGTGGCGGTGTCCAAACTTCTTTGTCTGCGCGTTGAATCGGTCTGTGGCGGGAGAGGATGGATTGGACGGGTGGTGGTCGGTACTTGGAGGGTACTGGAGGTGGATGACTTGGAGGAGGTGATTCTGCGCGCATGGTGTGGGTCATGCCGGTCTGGACCGTGCTCCAACTGAAGCGGCTGGTGGGATAGAGTTCGCCATGGTCTTTGCTGTGTCTCGGGGTGCGGTTGCTTGTTTCCATTGAAGGTCTGGAACCTGGTGCAATTGAAGGCGCGCCTGTGGTCCAGCTGAAGTGGCTATTGGGTTGTGTAGATGGTCGCCACGAGTTCAGTGCAGTGTAGTGACCATCGTAGGGTGGCGAAGGTGGTGGCGGAATATTTTCTGAAGCTTGTAAATAGCGACTCGGCGTCGGCTTCCGCTTGACAGAGACCATCTTTGGCTGCGCTGGTGTCTGAGGTAAAGTGCGCGCATTCACTGAGGCGTGGCTGGGGCCGATGGGTATCTGATAGTAGTTTGGCGAGATGTCGGAAGTAGATGAGACAGGTGAGACTGGCTCGTCCCATTCGAAGCGTGGCAATTGTTCGTGAGGCATGTCTCGATCTTCCAACACCGACACCGGCCTGATGCTTCCCAGCTTCTTTGTTGGAGGATTCTTGTGGAGGCGAGTGGGAGAGCGCTGTCGTGGGGCATCTTGTGTGCTTCCATATGCATCCTTGCGCATGTCCGGAGGCCTGCCAAGTTGACGTACACTTATCGAAGTGTCGTTGACTCCAGAAGTAAAGAGAGGGGAAGGCTTTTGCAACATTGATCGCACTTGCTTGAAGATAGGTAGTCTTGACTGTCTGATCTGAGGTCCATGGTCCTGGATGAGCTGTTGGTCGTGGAGTGCGAGGTCCGGTACATGATTCGGCTTTCCCACCTTGGATTTTGACACTCGAAGCGGAGGAATGTGCGGCATGTCTGGGTGGTCAAGTCTCGAGAGCGGCTCGTCCAGATGGTCGCTGTACACGGAGGCGGAGGGAGCGAGAGAAAGTCGAGCGGAGTCTGATTGAGCAACAATGGAGAAATTGTTGCTGGCGGGCATGTTGACAATTTGCGGATCCGGGATCCCTGGTAGTTCATTCACGACGTAACTGCTCGTGGCGGGCGACGGACGACGGGCGAAACGGCTGTGAAGTGGCCTCGAACTCTGTTCAGCGTGGAGATGACACACGACGACGCGTGGGATGCCGATGTTGATGTTGATGTTGATGTTGTTTTTGTTGGTGGTACAACAGTCGAGCTTGTCCAAGAACGGGTACTGCTTTTGTTGGAAGAATAGGCCGATGAAGGATCAGGGAGAAGAACAGACGGCCGCGAGGAGGAGCATCATGAAAAATGCGCTGGCACAGTCTCTGCTGGCCGTATCATCATCATCATCACCATCATCATCATCATCATCACCATGCACTCGACGAGCGCTGATGTCGACAAAGTCTAGAAGTACAAGTCTACGGCTCGACTAGGTTCTGTCAAAGCCAATTAAAAGCTGAAACACACCTCATCTGAGACGCCCGGGACGTCCCGGCGCCGCAACCACGTCCCAGGATTGATGAAACCGCCAAAACCGGAGCAATAGCCTGTTACCGTTACCCCGTCGGATCAACGAAACAGACACAACCTCACGTCTCAAGTGCAGTACAACTGTACAACAGCACACTCGGCGCGGCTGCAGGCTACACTACAGGGCTGAGGCGTGAACGATGCTTCTCGATCCATTCAGTCATGACTGACTCCATTCTTCTGACAAGCTCGGGCCACTTAGCAAGCATTGCACCTCCTCGTACGATGCTGACTGAGCGACTCCTTCGAGCCTCGTCATCCCGAAAGTGGTCATGGCATTGTAGAACAACCATACCTCACCACAGTACAGCCAGGCCTTCCTATTGCCTTCTTCCACTCCTTGCCTTGCCGTCCCCTTCATTCGCTCGCTTCTGTTCTGCATTCTACCAAGAATGGCATCCAAATCCAAATCCAAATCCAAAGCGCCAACAGCCTCAACATACAAATACACCGGAGTCGCCATCACCATCGCCCTCCTAGCCTCCCTCTCCGGCCTCTACACCTTCCTGGAATCCAACCTCGAGAACTTCTACATCTTCAACCCCTCCCAACTTCACACAATATCCCTGTCCGCAATCGAACAACACGGCAACAACACCGAAGCGATCGTCTCCTCAATCGTCTCCGACCTCTCTGCCATCCCCTCCATCGCACCCCACCTCAACCTCGACCAAGAATGGGTCTTCAACAACGCCGGCGGTGCCATGGGCGCCATGTACATAATCCATGCCAGCATCACTGAATATCTGATCATCTTCGGCACAGCCCTCGGCACAGAAGGTCACACCGGCCGCCACACCGCCGATGACTACTTCCACATCTTGACGGGAACTCAACTTGCATACCAGCCCGGACCAGGCGTCTTCCACCCAGAAATCTACCCTCCTGGAAGTGTGCATCATCTCAAGCGCGGAGAGGTCAAGCAGTATAAGATGGACTCTGCTTGCTTTGCGCTGGAGTATGCGAGGGGTTGGATCCCACCTATGCTCGGGTTTGGGTATGCGGATACGTTTAGTAGTACCCTGGATTTTCCGACCCTATGGGCGACGACGAGGATCACGGGGAGGGAGATGATTGGCAACCTGCTCAAGTTGAAGCTCTAAACTGGCAAAGTCTGAGATCCCGGGTGGCGAATGTACTTTTTATCGGAGGCGATCAAGTGGAAGTCATGTGTTTTTACCCTTTGGAGAGTGCTCATTGACATCGGAAGGCCATGAGAATGGAGAAAGATAGACTGTACAGCATCGTCTTTTGTATTATACTGACAAAACGCCGTGGCTATGCTGTCAAATGCAGCGCTGAATCGCTTTGGGTATCAAACGCCATGCAAAATGCGAGAGGCAACAGAGCGGCCGTATATACATGGACGCACTCAGGTCCCGCCCTCATGCTATTACATCCATCGACCCAACCATCTTCCTCACTTCCTCTTCCCCTTCCCACATTCCCTCTTATGCAACGGCTCATCGGGCCAAACCCATCCACGAATCCGCTTCGACACCCTCTTATCCTGCTGATTCACTTTCGGCATCCAATCATCATCCCTAGGAAGGTGGTGTTTCCTCGTCACTGCAGCTGGACCGCCAACATCGAGACGCCAGTGGTATTGATCTGGAAAAGGCTGTTCCTTGGCCAGCATGTGCAGATACCACAGCGCGAGGCCGACTGTCATCCTCAATCCGCCGTCCTCTGCCATTCCGTGCGCGGAGATTTGCACCGAGGGTGCGACCTCGAGATATCCGAAGAGAGGGATGTTGTCAGCAGTACTGGGACCACCCATTCGGACGCACACGAGTTCGATTTCAGTCATGATGAAACCGTAACGGGTTCCGTGCTCGCGCATGAAGCGGTGCAAATGGGCGAGGTGTTCGAGGTATCTGATCTTGTCGAGTGGGGATCCGTTCCTGTAGCCCGAATTCCATTGATCGTAGGATTTTACAATACCGACAACACGCCCGCGACCGTCACCATAGATGGTCTTCTCTCCGTCAGACTGGTAGTTGGCCACGAATTCTGGCTGCTGACGTGAGCCTGCCATGGGTCGGAGGGTGCGCATGGCGATATGTTTGTCGCCTTGGGCGATCTTGAGGGCGGCGTTGACTTTGATCGCGTGGTGGTTCGCGCAGAGTTCTGAGAGCTGGGCGGGTGATTCGGGGGAGAGGCTGACTGGGGTCGGGGTGGGGAGGTGATGGGTTGAGATGTCGACTTTCAATAAGTCGAGGAGGCCTGGGATGGTGGAGATTATGTCGATGTTGAAGTCGGACCAGGATCTGATGTTGCGGATATCGAACCAGAAATGATTGTTTTGGAGCTTGTTGGGATCGGTAATCTTCTGGATCAAGGAAGGTGTGGGGTTTGGTGCGGTGAGGTACTCCAAGACAGTCGAGGTGGACAAATCGATATCATCTGGGATCTCTGCTTCAACGGACAGGCGTGATGGATTGGCAGGCGGGCTGGCGGTCCTGCGACCATTTGGATACGACTGGACCTGGCTATTGGGCATGGCGATGGGTGCCAGGTGGCTCATAGCGCTTGGTGTCCGTGACATTGAGATCCCACAGCCAATGGGTTGCGGCGTGGGACTTTGACGATATGTTGGGTAGCCATACCGACTGAGCATGGAAGCATCGATGCTTGAAGATGACACATTGCGCGAGTGCGACCTGACGCTGGAGATGTGCGACGTAGACACTGATCTCATGTTGGTCATTGTCGGTCTCTGCGAGGCTGACTCTGGCTGCAGATGTCCATATGCCGATGGAGTTGGGCTGGGGGCCTGTGCTCTGCTGCGAGGGCTCGCAGATCGTCGGTCGATGCCAGAGTATTGAGGTATCGCTGGTCCGAACTGCATTGCGAACCTATTGGCGGGCAGTGAAGCTGTGCGACTGTGACCGTGGAAGCCTGCCACATCTGGCCTATAGTCAATGACCTGGTCCTGGTCCCGCGGCTTGGGAAGAAGGCGTGAGCCACTCTCTCGGATGATATAGGGCGAGCGAGGCGGAGTCGTGGCGGCTGTCATTACGGTTTCTGGAGACCAGTTGTGAGGGTAATACGATGTCTGCGTACTAGCACTGCCACCTGGGCATTGCATAGTCGAGTACTCGTCGTCTGAAGGAGGGGTGACATGTCTGTAGTCCATGTCGTCTATGGCCGAGCTTCCAGAGCTCGAGTAGTATTACGTTGTCGACGGTTGTTAGTATTACTTCGAAGTCGTATTTTGGGAAGGAGACCAGCTCCGGTCGGTGTATGCCTGACACAAAAGACTCAAAGAAAGGACAAAGTGCAAAGAGACTCGTTGAGCTCGTGAAAAGCTTCAGTACCGCACTCGAAGCTGAAAGTGGTTGTTCCTGTCGGAGAGAAAGTGAGCATAGATCGGGAGTGGCATTCTCTATATGCGCGTTCGCCTGCTCTGAGCGAACCGTATCATCAACAGATCGCTTCGCTTTACAGACCTGAAACGAATTTCTGAGCTGCGCAACGAAGACCCGTGCTTGCCACACGGGAAGCCTGGACGCATTCGGCATTGACAGTAGGCCCAGTAGTGGGGTCCGAAGATCGATCTAGGACCTTGAAACGGGTCGGAGCGGTGGAAAGACTGCTCTACAGTTTCACAACCTCGTGGTCTGGTAGTTCAAACAAATTGCGGTCACCGACCGCTATATGTGGACTAAGGCTTTCTCGTGAAGACGAGTGGCTGTAGTCAAGTTGAGTCAATAGCTAAACGCTTGCATCGGCGTCTAGGGAGATGAAACACTTGCTGCAAGGTCAATGCACCAAGCGCATATTCTGCAGAGAGTCCACTCGTAGCTGCATGTGAGGTGCATGAATGTTTGCTGATCGCGAAGCGCGCGGCAATTGTTCTTGGCGCACATCTCGCGTCTGAGTGGTCAGTACTCCCGAGCTAGATCCTCGTTCCAGCTCTTCCACCGCTCCATGCAGCTAGTACGAGCAGTTCTAGAGTGTTTCAGAAGATGCATTCGATCGTGAGTCACTCAATACTGACCTCACCTGTGGCTGGGAAGAGTGAAGAAGTCGCGCAGATAGGAACTGTGCTGAGAAGCGGTCCCGGAAGTGCTGCGAGCGTCGTTTTGCTCGAGCGTGCATTCTTCGATGTCGAAAGTGCCGAGACGCCTGGCGGTGTCATTTTGAGTATGGGAAATGACCGATTTTCGTCGGAGGGTCGCTGCCTCTGTTGGCGCGCGCGAACTGGCGCAACCAAACGGAAAGTGCAAGCCTCGCTGCCTCAGCCTGCCGCGTTGCCTCGGAATTGTGCTGATGGAATGGGTGCGCGAGCCGGGCGCAAGAAAAGATCATGCGATCAGGTCGACGACGCCCTTCTGCCCGACTCGAACTTCAACGAAGCCACCTTTCTCAACGCGCATGATCTTTCCGTCGATGCAGACCCGACGCCATCGAGCATCATTTTCTGCGAAATCGATACGCAAAGCTTCGATCTCCTCATACCCAACCCTTTCGTCTTCGACATGCTGACCACCTTGATAGGCCTTGGTCATAATATCCATGGCACCTTCGCCACTCATGGGACCAAAGTGGATCAGACGAAGCTTAGCATCCAAAGGCTTTGCCGCAGGACTGATGGTAAAGCCCTTTTCCAGCTGGCTGACAAGAGTGGCTAGGACATACGCATGCTGGCCTCCTCGAATCGTTTGCCAACCAATCTGATCCGGACGCTGAACAGACACATTGCCCCTGTAGCTGTGCGGCGGCGAGCCATCGCTGGGAAACAGAGCCTCCTTTGCAGCCATTTTGAACCGCTCGGCGCCAAATCTGCGGTATTCAACAGTGTCGCTGTCTGCCACAAGACCAGCGTGAACTCCCCACGAACACACTACTGCGCCGTGCGCGGTTGGTACGCCGTTGATCTTGTGCAGTTCGCGCTCTTGCCTCGCTTCGTCAAATAATGTCCTGGCTCCTGGAGAGAAACTGGCAGTGAAAAGTGGTAGCTCCTTCGGTTCTCCTTTGAACCATGATTTGAGGCCCAAAGTGTTGTCTGCAGTGATGCCGGAGCTGTGAGCTAAGGCGTTTCCGGTGCCCAGTGGTAAGACTGACAGACTGGGCTTTTTGTATCCGTTGCTGCGCACGCCCGATAGTAGAGTGTTGACAACGTCTACAATGCCGCCGTCGCCACTCATCAGTAAAATCGATTGCGTTACACCTAGATTTGCCTGCGGTAAGATGATATCCCGCGTCAAGTCTGCTACGCTCGACTCAGACGTAGTAAAGTGCAGCTGGTATTCTTTGTCGGGCTTGTCTTGATCTCGCTGGACATAATCCAGCATTGGCTTGACGAGCTGCTCCCAGACTGCCTTTGCCTGTCCCGTGCCTGAACTAGTCGATACTACGACATGGAAATTCGGTAGCACATCAGATCGATCTTGACGGAACTCCCAGCAGGAGTTGCCAGAAGGCAAAGACTCGTCTTGAACTAGCCACGAAGGCGGGTTCGTGATTTTGCAAGACCGGAAGACTACAGGTGCAGCCGACGTATCGTCCTTTGCTGCAGGATTCGCCTCGACATACAGAAAGTGGTAGTCCGTGGTATCCGAGGTGTGCCTATTGACTGGCGCTATGGCCAGAATGCTCTTGGCTGGGATGTCGTGCCATGTGGAGGTGGGATCTGGATGACGCGTATGAGCACGTGTATAGGCAATCCACAGACCGTGCGTCTCATCGTCGAACTAATTGCTATCACTTACACACTTTGTAGCCTTCTGTCCAGCTCAGCATCGTCTCCTCATCGTCACCGTCGGCGCGTTTGTAGAAGAAGCTGACCGGACGGCCGTCAATCTGGCCCTCCGTATGTGCCGGGGAGGATGCTTCGGAGCCCATCGTGAAGATGAAGACGAGAAGTGAGATGGCGATGCATGTTTGTTATCTGCACGAGGAAGAAGATGGTGTCACAGGATCGAAAGGTGCCATCATTGGCGAGCTGCTATCCCAGGTTCAGGTTCAGGGTCCTCGTCGGATTCGGAAGGATTGGGCGGGATGACATGCCTCGATGGCACCGCGACAACTTGCGCCCTCAGCCTTTCGATCGACACAACACACACCACATTGCTTCACCCCCTTATAGATATTCGATCGCCATACCATCGCTTGCAACAGCATTGAAAGCCGCCTTCCGTGCTCATCCGACAGCCCACGCGCCCTCCGATTCCCAGTCGAAGCCAACCACCGACCAAACAGCTGGAGATCGTATGAGCTGAAACATCCGCAATGGCGATATCAGGCTGGATCGTTTTCCTCATAATCCTTGTAATAGTACTGTTAGCTGCTGGAGGAGGATACATAGGGTAGGCTGTACAGTATCGATTCGCGACAGTACCCGCTAACACCACTCTCGCAGCTACACCCACTATCGCGCACGAAAACTAGGCCTCCCACCTCCGAACCTCAACCCATTCTCCAAGAATCGTCGGCAAGACAACATCTACCGTGGTCCTGCGCCAGCGCCAAATGGCATAAAAGATTGGGTAGTCGACAAATGGAACAGCATCCGCGGCTCCGGCTCAGGCCGCACAGCAGGCGGCGCATACGAAAGCACCGGCTACGACGTAGGAGGCTCAACACGCTCAGGCGGCCGCAGAGGATTCGGTCCTCTAGATCCGGACGAGGCTTGGGATGCGCGCGTCGATAATGAAGCGAGTGGCTACTACGAAGAGCAGGAACTTGGTCTGCAAGATCCTGGGCACGGACCTTACGGCGGCTCTGGGTACGGGCATGCGCACAGTGATAGCATAGGAGTGGGTGGTATTGAGGCAGGACGTGGAAGGAGTAGAAGCAGGCAGAGGGAGCTGGATGAGAGGTATGATGAGGAGGTACATGGAGGTGGGCAGAAGTTGAATCCGTTTGGCGATGGCGCGGAGGCGAGTAACATGAGTTTGAGGAGTGTGAGCCCGAGGCCGGACATGGATGCAGGGTATAAAGGCGCCACTGGAGGGAGAGGACCGAGTGCGCATCGGAAGAACAACAGTAGTCTCCATACGACCGGGAGCAACGAGAACAGTCCGACGGAGCGGCGGAGTATGTTCACGGAAGATCTGGGGGGAAGGTAGAAGAGGTGGTGCTGTATTATGAATGAAGTCGCCTTCTTTCCTGGGCAGTATAGCAATGGCGTTGAGGAGTTCGAATGTGGTCGAGGTGGCAGCTTTTGTACAGTTTAGGAGATGACCTAGGAAGTAATAGGGATCAAACGCGAGACCAGTTGTAATCTCCAGTCGCTTCTCGTCACAGCCAGATCACGCTCTTCGAAAGGCCAGGCACTATAGGTCCGCGAAAGCTGAGAACCCTGGTGCGACAGCGCGCACAGTCAGGCTATAACTTCGCCTGAAATTGGCACTGGACCAATGGACCAAGCAATATTGGAATGCCTGGCCTTTTGCTGGGGGTCGAGCCAAGCGGCATGTCGCCATTGAGAGCAAATGTCTACCCTCCTTGGGCTGCTTTGTATTGTCAGATTCTGCCGGAGCTTTCGTGAGGACTAAACCGATTGTTCGTTCAGCGCGCGGCGGAAAGGACACCATTTTGCCATTGGACGGGAGCTCAGTCCGCCACAGCTCGGTCTGGACTTTCTATCCATGTCACGATCATTGAGTAATCTGGAGCTAGTGCTTACAGAGGCGCTAGCATGTGATAGATCTCGCGACTAAGCCAAGTCACGCAGCCAGCTATGCGCCATGCTGGAAACTCGTCCGGTGCACGCAACGGGTCACGCAGTACAGTCCATCATCTCCAGCCTACTGCAGCATGTTCTGACTCGCAGAGACCACCAAGCATCACAACTATGTCGACGTCAACTCCCACAGACTATCTTAGCGGCGCGATGATCATGTACGGCCGCAAGTCCATCAAAGAACTCGCCAAAAGCGGTCACTGCGACGGGAGAACCCCACAGATTATGGGGGGCTCCCTTTGCGCCGCGACAACATCAACAACCTACACGTCTAGGCTCCACTGTTCGCCACGTCCTACCTAGGCTTCCCGCCTCACCATGCTGAGGGGGACAATTTCCACACGAGTTTCCCCCGCGCGTTCGATGCCACCGATAGCGAGGTTCTACGCCTTCTCTCACTCGACATCGAGCCATACTCCGTGAACCTCGGACAGTCACATGCAACTTCACGCATAGACTTCACTCGATTTCGTGCTGATGGTCAGAGTTTGGAGACGAACGATGCGAAGGCGATGGAGGCATTCATCACACTCGAGCTTACTGATGTTCGAGCACTGCAAGACCTCAGCCACAGCAGTGGGGTGTATGCAGCAGCCAGGGAGCAAGCCGTGGCCGCAGCTACACGAGCGACACCAGCAGTGTTCGAGGAATTCCGCAAGCAGTACGTTCGAGCCCCGGTCTGTCAGACTTGTGGCACCCCCAAGGGTTGGCGTGAGACGGAACTCGCTTCGTGTGGCAAATGCAAAGCTACCAACTACTGCAGCAAGGGGTGCCAGACCAAGGACTGGAAACTTCACAAAGTCAGCAAGGAGCGCAAGGGCAGTACGTAGGAAGGACACAACGAGTGCCTGCACCAGGACGGGTTGCGTGTCGAGTATTTGACATGAATGCTACACAATATCGATCCGCACAACGAAGGCAACGCCTCATAGCAGGAACGACGAAGCACGAATGTGCGGCACCGACGGATAGAGACATACTTGTACTCCGGTGTTCTGACTACAGCAGCTTTCGAGGAAGGATAACTGTCCGCAGCTCTGGAGCACTGCATGGTTATGTGTGCTTGTCCGAACCAACAGAACCTCGCGCGGTATCCTGAGTGTACTCCGAGGCGCTGATAGTCACATAAAGCGAATTCCAATATCTACCTCATTCCTTTGTCGTCCGCAACTGTCCTTCAGCGTAGCAATTTTTCGAAATGTCTCGCGCGGCCGTGCCACTCCGTAACATAGTGTTCTTGCTGTTCGCAGCCATTCGTCTATTCACGACCGCACTTGGGCCGGCCAGATGAGAACGAAGACTATCAACGTGGATGCACAATAAGGTTCCAATACAACGAAGATTGGTTCCTCAAACACCTTGCCTACCCACGTCTTCTCGATGGCGACGCCCCATTCTACAACAGAGGCGGCTCCGAGACTGCGCAAAGAATTGCAAGGAATTGCGAGAATTGCTACGTGACTACATGAAACGTTTGTAAGTGGTGAAAAGTCTCTGAAATCACTGGGGCTGACATCAAGCCAGGGCCGAAAGAACTTGGACTGTATAACAACAGCACCGGAGGGGAGAACCCGATGGGCTGTATCCACCGGAACAGACGGTACCAACAAGTCTACTACCAGACAATGTCAAGAGCATTCGCACGACTGGCCAGGACGTACGTGACTGTTCTGCACTCGGCTGAGGATTTCGACAATCCACCCACCAACGGCATCTACGGCGCCGGAGAACTGCCAACGCTTCCGCGAACGGACCCATGAGCAATATGTTAGTGCTAAAGCTCCTCGATAATACCGACAAGTTTACGCTGGCTCGCACGTCGCCAGCTTGAGAAGATCGGTCCTGATTCACACAAAGAGAGGCACATCCTTAGTCGTGACCCTAACCAACTCAGTTTGTCGGAGCAGAGTATGCAGAAGACCAATGAGCTCTTGATAGCATTGTCAGCGGAAGGCGGGCCGAGCGAGAGGGTGTCATCTGGTGATGCGCCTCCTTGTCTCAGTGGCTATTCTGGTAACATTGTAGGTCATCCATTAAGCGACTTCGCGGACGGCAGTCGGTGAAAGTTCTTAGCATTGGTCGATAGGCGTGCGGGACCAAAAGTCGTTTCATGTACGAAATGAATTCTCGACTTCGCTGTAACCACGCGCATGGTATGACTGCTCAAAGAGGCTAGACCTGTCCCTATCGCAATGAGCATATGCTGTTCGCACACACCATCAGGACGTACAAGTGTCTCCGGTCATTTAAGCCTTCATCCCGACGTCGAAGTGCGATCCGCGTAGGGGTTGGTTAGGTCCCATATTGCGATCCAGTCGATGTCTAGTACACTCTTGAGTCGCCAATACCGCACACGTCGAACTGTCCCTCCTCTCGCAATCCTTTCTTTTTCATAGCCTCTTTAAGTAGTCGTGGGGGCTCCAGCACTTCCTCCTCTGTCAAGACCCAGGTACCCCAATGAATACCTAACGCACGCTCGCACTTCGTATCCGCAAAGATGTTGACCGCATCGTAAGGATTCGCATGGACCGGTGACATCAACCACCGTGGCTCATATGCTCCAATGGGTATCAATCCCAGGTCGAAAGGTCCTCTCAACTCCCCAATCTGCTTGAACGCCGGACAGTACGGCAGATCCTTATACGCCTCTCCATAATCATCCTCTTCCTTCGCCAACCTTGGCACAGTTCTGTACCCTGTATCACCCGCAAACCACACCCTCTTCCCTCCCGCCTCAAGACTGAAGCTCCCCCAAAGCCTCTCTCCCTTATCCCAGCCGAATCTAGCAGAGGTATGCTGAGCCGGCAGACACCCTATCCTCGCCTCTATCTCTCCCTCATCTGCATCGAGCTTAACCTCACGCTCCTCCCACCAATCCATTTCCTCCACGTTCTTGAATCCACCTTCTACAAACCACTTCCTATTCCCCAACGGCGTGAACACCTGCACATTCGGAAACTGATCTTTCAACTTCCGCAACGTAGGCCAACTCAGATGGTCATAATGATTATGGCTTACCACCAACACATCCACAAACGATAGATCCTCCACCTGACACGGCGCTTTCGTATACCGCTTCGGTCCGGCGAAGCTGAATGGACTGCATCGCTCCTCGAACACCGGATCGAAGAGAACGCGGAGGCCGTTGGGGAGTTCGAGGTAGAAGCAGGCGTGCCCCAGCCATGTTGCGCGGAGCTTGCCGTCGGGGTTGGAGCGGGTCGGGAGGAAGCCGGGTTTGTGGACTGGGACGAGAGGGCCTGTGAGGTCGGGGTCTTTGCGTTTGCCTTCGAGTCTGCCGAGCCAGACCCAGCG
Source organism: Dothistroma pini CBS 116487 (assembly GCA_002116355.1). Classification (NCBI taxonomy): domain Eukaryota; kingdom Fungi; phylum Ascomycota; class Dothideomycetes; order Mycosphaerellales; family Mycosphaerellaceae; genus Dothistroma; species Dothistroma pini. The sequence continues at coordinate 53,859 of KZ108199.1, forward strand.
CATTATCGTCCAGAAGTTAGTTTTGTGGAAGGAGGGCCATGGGTTGGTGAAGCCTTTCTTGTCCTTGTTGTGGTGAGGTTTGAGGGAAGCATCGTTGGGAGAAGGACGGGCTGGGGATGGAGTGGCGATGGAGATGGAAGTCATTGCGCGGTGGGTAAGGTACCAAGATAATCTCGTGGTTGTTCGAAGGTCTCGTGGGATGCGAGGGATACTGGTTCGTAAGGAACAATGAAGGAGCGATCGCATGGCAAAGAACGGCTCCCGGAACGCCAAAAGCAAGTACAACGACAACGCTATACCGCGGTCAGAAGGCAGGCCCACGGCTTGGACCAACGTCGTCTTGACAGAGTTAATTAAGACATTGGAGATGGAGGCATTGGTTGATATCTCGAAGTTCAGACCACTGCCCGGGATGAAATGGCCCCGGTGCCGACTGCTCGTAGCATATCCGGCTCACATCAAACGCTCCCTTCATCATACCTCACCTCAATAGCCAACCTACGTTTTCGAGACTGCGTGTCGAGGATCCCAGCCACAAATGGTGACTCGGTGATGACCCGAGAGACACATCCTTTAGTGGCACGACCAAGTTTCTGCAAAATTTCCCGAGCCGCCTCGTTTGCAGCACTTTCACTGAGGCACGAACACCGGATCTCTGAGTCCATGACTGGCGCATGCTGGCGTTGGCGGCTTCAAGCCGGGGTAATGAGACCCGTGTCCATCTCGACTACATTGACATTCCAGACCGGGCATGGTAGGCGAGCAGCGAGCTCGGCGTCTTGACGGCGGACGAGGGAGATACTCTTGACGCGATTTGAGTCGCCGTTGGTTGGGGAGGCGATGTGTTCAAAGGCTAGATGTCGGCCATGCTGAACCATGTCTTGGGGACTTAATTGCGCGGAGGGACATTCAGAGCCAAAGTTGTGTCGGGCTTGAGCGTGGACGGCTTTAAGGTTATGGTATGGGCCTGAGACTGAGATGTCATGGAGGTGAGGAGTGGCTGTCTTGAGGTAGCAGATCGTGTGGGACATATCCCGAGCCTCATTTCCCTGGCTCATGAAGTCAAAGTAGTTCATGCGCGTTTTTGTGCGAACACGGCCAGGTTGTGTTCCAGCTTGAATGGCCTGACGTTGCTGCTTGTGCGAGCGCCAATCGTTACGCTGGTACTGTTCAGAGCAGTACTGTACGCTGTGACAGCCGGAACATTGCTTGAGCGCTTCGCCGAGATCTGACGCTGCGATGTGGCAGCGGCCGCAGGAGGTGTTGGGAAGGGTGGTAGAAGACATTGTGGGGGCAGAGAGGGGGGGGGGGGGGCGCTGTTCAGGATGGCGATGAGTAGTCGCACTGTGCTTCTGTAGCGCGTAAAGTGCATGCAAAGTTTGGCTGTGTCGAGAACCACTGCTTTGCTCTGTCTTCATATATACAAGCACCGCACCGCATTGTCAACAGCTTGGGGAGGGAAATCACTCTAACAAAGTTCGATCATTTGAGCAGCGGATGGCAGGTACCCGGAGCTCCGACGCTGTGGGCAAACTGTCAGGTATCTATGTCAGGTCGTGCGCTTTTCCATCTACACAACTTGCATTCTGTCTATCGTTGTCGTCGTGCCGTTGAAGTTGTGTCAGGCATGTTGTTTGGTGAATGACTCTCTCTCTCTGTGACTTCTTTTTACCCCACGGAGACTGCTCGGAGGCGCCGGATGCGACATCCGAGCATTTTAACTTTGCCGGTATGCTCGCGTTCAACACGACCCGAGCAGGTACCGTGCGGCAGCGACATTAACTCCATCGTCAGTCCTGGCGTCTCGGCTCGCCAAGATCACACCAACGACGATCCTTTTCTCCTGTTGTGCTGACGAGGCATCTATCGAGCCACAATCGCCTCGTCCCCGCCGCGCCGAATCCGTGACGGTGAGTGCCGGCCGAGACCGCGAGCCTCGAGGCCTTCTATCAGAAAGACACAATACCAGGTCTGGCAGCCATGGAGACGCCGGAGTCAGCTTCTTTTCAGCCACAACAGTCTGCGCCCGATGCGCCGACTCCGCCGCAGCCAAAGAGACAACGCATCTCGCAAGCCTGTACGCCGTGTCGAGACCGTAAGACACGGTGCGATGGCAGACAGCCTGTATGCGTAGCATGTGAGAATCGGGGCGTGGCCAGTACTTGCAAGTTTGATCACGCCCGTCGGCAGCGTGCAAGGCCATCTCATGCTCCACGGCCAATGTCAGAAGCTCCGAACCGATCAGCCGATCCGACGTCTGCTCAGGCTGCTCCGGAAGCGAACATGAATCGCTCTTACTCGATTGCTGCGGGTAAGTCGTGACTGCTGTGGAAAGGTGTAGGGTCAACGCGACGAAGTCATCTCAGTTGCAGACCACGACTGATCTCATTACCAGGGCCAACAGCAGCCGCACTATATCCGAAGCCTGCTCAGAAGACAGCAATTGATCCTGGACTCAGCTCAAGCGTACCTGCTCATGGCACGGTATACGCTAGAGCAGACGGTCTGGCCACCATCGTCGCTGGGCACGATGAGTCGCTGTATGGACCGTCGTCGACTGTCGCTTTCCTGCGGAACGTCATGCCCAACCAAAGTCGACATGGCTCAGTAACTCCAGTGCACCATGTATCGAGTAGCTCGAGAGACCTTACAGATACCAGAAATGTATCTACACTGCCAGATCGCCTACCCGCAAAAGCAGATGGCGTTGCAGTGCTTCCACGGCGACGGCAGGCTGATAACTTCTTGCTCTGCTTCTGGGAGTTCATTCACCCCCTGTTTCCAGTACTGCACAAGCCCAGCTTCATATTGAAGTATGAGAGACTCTGGGTGGAAGATGACAATGCTCAGACTGGCCACGAGTCAGAAGCCGAAGAGGCCATCTTCACGGCCACCTTGAACTTGGTCTTTGCTTTGGGCTGCAAGTTCAGTACGCAAGTCGATTCAACACAGAAGGTGGCGGTTGCGGACGACTTCTATCAGAGGTCCCGGCAGTCTTACCTCTTCGACATACTGGATTCAACGTCTATCAATCTGGTCCAGATGCTGGTGCTTACTGCAGTCTACTTACAGAGCACAGAACATGCCAGTCGTTGCTGGAACTCGCTGGGTCTTGCTGTTCGCATGGGTCAGAGTCTCGGCTTACACGTAGACCACGGCAGCCGGAAAGCAATTACACAGCTGGAGCTCGAGATGCGCCGAAGGATCTGGCACACATGCATGAATCTGGACCGCCTCCTAGCGATGACATTCGGACGACCTTCAATGATCGGCAGATTCACTGACGTCCCAGCTCCTGCGTTGGTCGACGATGAGTACCTCAGCGATCGCGATATCGGAGTGCAGCCTTCGTCTGTGCCATCACGGCTAGGGCTGTTTGTGTCGTCGTGCCAGTTGTTCGACCTACTCGAGGAGATCTTGGAGCTCTTCTACAGAGACAGCGCCGGTGTCAGCTCTCCAAAACAGCCCACCGGAAGCACCGAGGCCTCGGAACTACTCGCGCCTGTCCTTGACTTGAATCGTAGATTGGACAAGTTCGTGGAGAATGTGCCAGGATATCTCCAAGTACCGATCAGCGGCAGTGGGCCGGAAGACCACATTCATCTGCAGCAACAGGTACTCTACTGCCGCTTCCTGTACGTTCGACTACTATCGCTACGGCCACTATTGCTCATGTCAACAAGAAGACACTCGGAAGCTTGCACGACCCCAATGTCGCTGGATGATGATCTGATCAAGAGTTGCTGTACGCTTTGTACCTTCACAGCATGCCGCCTCATTGATACCCTCTACGAAAATCTGGGAACCCTGTACCGGAGCTCTGGCTGGCACACAGTATACTTCACATTCTCTGCAGCCATAGTGCTGCTCGCATCATCAAAAGTCGAAGAGCTTGGCCCTCGAGTCACGCCAAACGACATCGAAGCCTCCTGGGCACGATGCTGGCAGATTTTACAGCACTACGAGGGACAAATCCATTCCGCAGCCCATGCTCGCACTATTCTGCAAATCATGAAGGCCCGGGTAGCTGAGTCTTCTCGCCGAGAGGGAGACCATCAAAGGACGTTGGCACAGGACAACTTCGGAGCAAGACACGACACGAACGGCAACACGACAGCATGTAACAACGAGATGTACCCACAGATCAACCTTGACGACATCGATCTGACTTTCAGTGCAGACAACATGTCGGAAGCATGGTTTGGACAACAGCTTATTAACCTTGATTGGCTTGAGATGCCACAAACGTAGCGCTAGTGCAGCGATAACTAACGCCCACAATAATCCTGCAGTCTCCTCACAAGGCGGACTTCCCTCTCGTGGGATAAGCAGGTGCCATGCGCACATTATACTGAATCTCAAGCTCGGCCTCTGGATCATTCTTCCGCGGCTGGAATTCTACGGTAAGACTGTCTTTCACAGCAAATACCTGCAGGTATCGGGCACGTCAGCAACAGTCTAGAAGCAAGAATGTTCCGCCACAACTACTCACAGAGTCGTTCTCAAGATAATCGCTCTTTGCGTCGAAAATCTGAGTGGTGATTGGCTCATAGCCCTCTTTGAGCACAATCAGATGAATATGGGCAGGCCTGTACGGGTGGCGGTCCATGAGTCTTAAAAGCTTGCCCGCCGGTCCATCAAATGGCACGGGATATGGCGTTGGCCGTATGCAGTAGAATGCATACTCGCCACTGGAGTCTGTCATGAATTTGCCTCGCAGGTTGTGCTCGACCTGCTGCTCATCTTGCTGCTCGTACAAGCCTGTCCTCTACGTCAGCATCTGGCTCGGTCGTGACATGTTGAACTGTGACTTACCGTTCGTCGAGGCCATCCACACATCCACCGATGCATTTACCAGAGGCCTGCTGGTCCTAGCATCAACCACCTGGCCGAAGAAGTAGAGCTGCTCGGCACCCTTGCCTTTGGTGATGTGGATGTTCGCTTCTTTGGGTCGTACTGGGTGATCTGTCCGAAAGAACGGACCAAGAATAGCACTCTGAGTCGCGGTGTCGGTTGCTTCAGAAGCTTTCTTGTATGTGATCTCATCGACGAGTCTAAAGCATCGATCAGCCCCATGGCAGCAGCCGATCACCTTCCTTGACCACTCACGATTCCAGCCCGACAACATCACAGACAAGCTGACCTTCATTCCTCCGGTCATTGCTCATTTGACCGGCCCAGTTGAGCAAGTTCACGCCGGCCATCCATTCATCGACCGTCAACTCGACCTCACGAGCGAAGTTATGCAGATGTGGGATTAGGCAGGACATCACCTCTCTCATGCGAGGCGACGTCTTCGGACCCATTGCTTCAATGACGCTCTGTGTGAAGGTTGGGTCGAAACGAGGAGATCCATCGGCATTCTTCTTAATCTCTGGACCCTTGTGATCCAGCCCATTGGAAGTCATGATGTGTGTCGAAGGTCCTGAGGTATTGTTTGAATGCTCAAGGTCGATGCTTGGCCTTTGAGACTCGATCCCGGCTAAGATGAGCAGTGTGGTAATCAAGAGGAGATCCGCTTGATATTTGACCTTTCTCTGTGAGCCCAGATTTTAAAGAAGTCTTCAAGTGCGCACCTGGTCGCCATCGTCTCAATATCTACGTTGCGAAGGACCTTCGAGCTCGGCACCAAGTGAGTTTGTTGACGCGGCTGCATGGGTGCAGGAATCGGGTATCGGATCAAAGGCCTGCAAACTCGGCTCGTGGGCCTGGCTCGGGACATACTCCTCGGCTCGCCAACTTTGCGAGCATAAGCAAACCCTCAACGCCGTAACAATCAAGACAGTTCCGAGGGAACTGACAAAGACCAAAGCTCTACTGGTTGCAATGTATATTGACGCGCACCGAAGTTTGCTTACAGTATGTTCTGGCAGCCAGATTCTGCGAGCCTTGGTAGAAGGCTATGGCAACGACAGCTGGGACCTTGCTAGGTATCCTTCAAATCGAAGGCGAAGCTGACATGCGTCCTGGCCATAGCCTTCGCCGACTTATGCCGGCGTGCTAAAAGTGAGCATGGCGTGTCTCCTGATGACCATGGACTCTTCAGGATGCACTTCGGGCCATCCCTCTGTCGTGCAGTGCTATGCGGGCACTATGTGCCCAGCGACACGGAGCCATGTTTTGAGAAAGCCAATCTTTCAGCCTCTGCCTCGTGTCGCCGACGTATTCCAGGGAATCGAGGCCACGACACCCGAGGTCAGCATTTCGCATTCTTGGCATGACTCGTCCACATGCCGTTTCGCGAATCACCAAGCAAGCTGTTTTCCGGCTCCAGTCTCAACCGCGTGCAGTCACCTGAAAACACGCTAAGGAGCTCACACGATGGTTATCAATCGCTCAACGTAGTACTTGCTATAAGCGCTATATCTCAACTCATCACAGCTTCCCATTTGTCGCCAAACTCGCACCCAGCCGCTGCGTCGCCTCCCGACACATAACCGCAACATCCACATCAGCAATCATCCCATTCCTCGTATCAATCTCATGCTTGATCGTCCCAAAGTCCTCCCCAACACCCTCCGCAAGCCACTCATAGCAGTTTCCAATATGCTGGCTCGTCTGAACCAACCAATTCCCTCTCTCCCGCCTCACTTGATCAAACGTCTCAAACGCAGCTTCAATGTCTTTCTGATTCTTCACCCTCTCATCCGCCAAAAGCTCCGCCAAAACAGCACTATCCTCAATACAGAACCCTGCGCCAGCGCCATGGTGCGGCGATGTAGCGTGTGCGGCATCTCCAATCAACACAATGCTTCCATCATTATACTTCGGGACTGGGTTGTCTCCCAAATGGAAAATTGCCCATATATCCAAATTCGGTTGACACAACTCTAGCAAATTCCGCACGTCCCGTCCATACCCCTCAAAATCTCTCAACGCATCCTCTCGTTTCGCCGGTCGTGTCAAGTGCTGGTAATCTGGCCAATCTTCATCCGTGGTGTGGAATGCCACGATGTTTAAAGTCTTCCCATGATCCACTGGGAAGGTCAACATATGTCCCCCGGGACCCATATGCATGCATGCATTTTTTGCTTTCTCGTCGCCGACGGCTTTGACGGCGTCGTCCATGGTGGCGAGGGCGCGGTAGGCGTATTTGTGGGTGTAGGTGGGCTTCGAGCAGGGATGAGAGGGACCGTAGAGGAGGGTTCGGACTTTGGATTTGATGCCGTCGCAGCCTATTACTGCTGCTGCAGTTGCGGTGGATCCATCGTGGAAGTGAAGAACATGCCTTCCATCATCCCCTTTCGTGAGACTCTCCAGCCGACGTCCGAATTGCGCACGGTCTGATGGTAAAAGTTTCACTAACTCGTCGAGATATCGCGCTCTGTGGACCCCTGCCTGGCCTAGCTGGTTCGTGATCGCGAAGGCGAAAGTGTCGTCCTTGACATGATATCCATCGTGATAATCAAACCAAACATTCTTCTTCGATTGCCACATATTCCTCGTCCGGACTTTCTCGAACGCCTCGTAGATGCCAGAGTAGCAATGCTTCATGGATTGGACTGCATTGCCAGTGAACGCTACACCTGCGCCGATTTCACCGAAATGAGATGCTTGCTCATAGATCTTGACATTGAGGCCACGGGTGTGCAGAGCGATCGCAAGCGTTAGGCCTGAGATACCGCCGCCGATTATGGCGATGCCGGAGTCCTTTTTGGCTGGGGACATGGTGTGTTTGGGAGAATGCGCAGAGGGTCAAATGCTGTTGACTCGGAAGAATTTGAGGATGACGCTGTGAATATACCTAGAACGATTGAGCACGGCACGGACCGAAGATGTACTTGTTATGGTCTATCTTGTGGCAATCGGCATGAAGCTGCGTATTCTCGACACTTCTTTCGTCATCGCCTCTCCTGCATGCATCATGCGAACCGTGTTCCGTAGCCGGGCTGTGTCTAAGATCCGAAGGCTAGATCCGATGTGATGTTTTGATTGGTGTAACGCGTGAAAGTGGAGGAGGTGAAGTCAAGCAGAGAAGCCGCAACTTCCGAATCGTGGAGACGTCGGGCGCCTCGGGCCAGTCTGGCGAGATCACGAGGATAGTGATGAGCTCAACATCGTCGCGAGCGTGCTCTTCGTGCATTGGCTTTCATCTTCGACGCCGAATTTATGTTAATGCATTGAATTGTCAACGCTATGCGATGCTGTGATATGCCATGCTGAAGCTGTGCTACCGTTCCAAGCGTCTTTGTCGCAGCAGCAATCGATCCTGTTAGCATGTCCTTTCCCAGGTCATGTCTCGGTCAGAAAGCACCATACCCGCAACGCCTCGCTGAATCATACCATTACGACCCATGATAGTATCGACAGTTTTCTCCTCCCAACGCCATTGAAGCCATTCCACATTCACAATCCCACTACCAGAAGCTGCACCAGCCTATGTAGTGCTGGCACAGGTTCTCCAGATTCGTCGCTTCACTGAGAAGGCGCTCAACTTGCTCAATGATATTAAGCTCAGTCTCTTTCTTGAAGTCACGTCCAGTCAACTTCTCCTTGACCCTGCTCAAGACCTGTAGCGCACGAGCATTCTGCACTTCCTTCTCTGCCGGATCTGAATATCCATTGACGCCCGGTGCAACGCTGACGCGACGATTCGGTCGATATGAGTTGTTCGGTCTGTCTCCTGCCGGAGCGTTTGGATCACCACCCATGACCGAAGGACGACGTCCCGTAGCAGGATCCGCGCCGGGGGCACCCATGATGGAGCTGCGGCGCTCGGTTGGGAAAGAAGTCTCTGGGGGCGAGTCGCGAGTGCCAAGACGCCAGGTCAATAGCGGATCGTGAATGAAAGCCTCCAGCACAGCCATCAAGCTCTCCTTGTTGCCACGAAGCAGACGCATGACATGCTCGCAGGTTGTTCTGAAGGATCCTTCGATGTTGCTGACTTCCATGGCGAAGGTCAACATCCTGGTCAAACGGAATGGAACACGCTCAGGATACTTCTCACGATGCATTGCGACTTCGAAACAGTCACCGAAATCAATATGCACGATCTTGCCTGTGATGCGGTCGAGCATGAGATTGCTTGGGTGTCGATCACCAAGACCAAGAATATAGCCGACCATAGACATGACACCCAAAGAGCGAGTGTAGTTGGTTCGTCTGTCCAGCCATGCCTCAGAAGACTTGCTCTTCAGCCAGAGGACTCGATACAGATCCTGTCCGGTAGTGTTGTCCAGTGCGTAGCCAAAAACTTCGACCTTCTGCATCAGTGTGAGGTTATCATAATCAGGAGCCATCTGCAACATAATACGATGCTCGATGTTGAGCAGAATCTTGCGGCTTTCACGATATTCGCGAATCAGCACATGGAGTGTATCGGAATTTGGCACCCATCCGAGCAGCCCAGCTTGTGTCGACAGCGGAATGGCGGCGTAGCGCTGAATGTTCAGGTGACGCTTGAGACACTCCGGATCAGTAGAGAGCAAGGTGTTGACCAGGCCGAATAGCTGCATGACTCTCTCGTCCTGGCGAATGTCTTCGTGCCCCTTGATGATGAAGTCGTACTTGACCCCGTCGCTGCCAACCATGGTGAGCTTACGTGGTCGCTGCTTCGACGAGATGACGGTGGCGACAGGGTCGAAGCTCTGAATGCTGATCACAGGCTTCCCAGATTGATACGTTCCGGGAATGGCCAGGCTCAAGTCGTGCGCGTTCTTGAGTTCTGGCGAAACGTATTGGAGCTCGAGACTCATCAGCTGTGGGAGCTGCCGTGCAATCCTTTTGAACACGCCATAGTACAGGTCCCACGCCTGATTGAGGTCGCCGATCTCATTTGTGCTCTTGTATGCCTCACACCAGTCTCTAGCCTCGTTGAGATCGCGCCCGAATGATTGTATGAAAGAGATCTCGCGAAGAGTCTCGGGGCCCTTGCGCAGCATCTCATGCAGAGGCTCAAGTGTTGCAAGCATGCCTTGTATGTTGTGATCGCCAAAGTACAAACGAGATGCTTCCTCAAGGCCTTCGTGCCACTGCTCGTGCCAGAGAACCGCGATCCTGATCAGCTCATGACTGACCAGACTGGCTTGCTCGACTAGCTTCGGAGAGTGTTGCCTCATTGCCTCCATGATGCGACCAGCAGACCTGCTACGACCAGTCACATCACTCTTCATGCTCACGGTCAGTGGATAGACCAGAGCTTGAGGATGTGCCCGACCGATGTCAACGAGCAAATTGTGGATACCTTCGCGAACAAGTCGATTTGGCTGATTAATTCTAGCAATCAACTGAGGGATGACTTCAAGCCATGTATCCACACTGACTGTTGATATGCCTTGCACGACGGCGTGCGTCACTTCTTGATGAGCGCCGTGAGCAAACCACAACGTGAGCAGCCGCAGAGTGTCTTGTAAGGAGCTCATCGAGCTTAGAGCAATGCTCTTGAAGAAGCCCTTGACGGCCGGCACAACATGCTCCGAGATAACGTAGGGTGGCACATCTGCTTGCTCTCTGCCTTCTGCTGCGGTCATCGACGTGACAACTTCGAAGTTGGACAATGCCCAAGCATGCCACGCCTTGTACCAGTTCTCGTTGTACTTCGTCGCAGAATAATACGCCTGAAGTACATCTTGGATGTGATCGGAGGACCAGTCACCACCATGTAGCTTGACTTGCCAGTCACCCTGCTTGAGGTAGCAACGGGCAAGTAGCATCTTCCACTCCTCGAGCTCGGCTTTCTCTCTAGGTGAGATCTGATGGCTGTTGGCAGGCCCGAAGGGTCCGTTGTTGTGAAGACCATTCACGCCATTGACACCATTGTTGAGGAGTGAAACGTGACCGGCACCGTTGATGGATGGCGCTGCAGCCACAGCAGCGGCGTTGCGTTCCTGGTAGTCATTCTTGAGTCGGATGGTGAAGTCACGCAGAGCAGAAAGCGCTGCTTCGTGCTGCTCGCTACTCCAGAGGAATTTGTACGTAGCATACTGGACAGGGTATGGCGCACTCTTGACCTTGCTCCAGTTTTCCGGGTCAGACAAGAGGGTTCCTATGCTTCCTGAGCTACCTAGCAGACTGTTCAGGCTCTTCTCTGCCAGTCCGTTCCTTCCAGCTTTACGACAGATCGATGCGAACTTAATGTACATCTCGACATTTTCTTGGGGTGTGATGACCAGAGCTCGTACTTTGAGGTTGCGCTGCCAGACTTCAACGTTGCGCTGGCAGCCCCGTAGACGCTTTGTCCAGGTTGCGCGCATGCGCTCTTGCTTGTCTGAATCATTGGAATGCTGCTTGTAGGAGATGATTTCCTCAAGCTCAGCCAGCATCTGCACTCGCACGATGACACTGTAGGCGCGTGTGTAGCTTTCGCCGAGCAGCGCGCTTAACTCTGTGTCGAGACCGTCTCTTGCTTTGTTGATGTGCATGTGAGCATCCTCGAAGTGGTTCCTGTGAATGGCAAGAATGGCTCCGAAGAAGCTGCGGTCTGGAGTGTGGGCCTTCATGGCGCCAAGGTAGTCGTCCATGATGTCCCACTGTCCCATACCCCAGGCAGCGGCTGCAGCAAGAGGTGCTATGTGTCGCTTGTTCTCATTTGAGGCCGAACCCCACTTGTCCTGCGCGATCTGAGATAGGGTATCCCACTCGCCCAGAGCGTGGAGACATCGCATCTTGCCCATGATCACCTCAAACGAAGCATGGTTCGGGCCTCCTTCATTCTCTTCACGAGCTTGGTATGCCATAAGAGCTTCTTCCCAGCGCTGCAGTTTCTCGAACCATGTTTCTTTCAGATCGACGTCATTGTAGCCTTGCGCCTTTCTAAGGATGCCGAAGGCGGCGTCTGTCTGTTGGAGCTGGTTGTTGATCGAGATCAAAGCTTCAACTGCACTTGCATTCTGCTCGGCGTTGAACTCGAGCTCCTTGTAGTGGAGAGCTTTGGCAAATGCGTGACACTTGCCGGCGTACATTCCAAGAGTACGCACATCGATGGGTAGCGCTTTATCGTCATGCTCCATGAACTCTGCGAGATTAAGGAGGATCTGGAGAATCTCAGGAGGTATGGCAGGACTGGTGAGCGCAGTCTCGATCGAACGCACAAGCTCCTCTTGGTACTGATCGTAAAGCTCTGTCCAGCAGCTTACGAAGGCGCTGTTGAAGAGGCTGCGTGCCAATGGTGCATAGATACTCGCCAAATTCGTGCAGGCTCTGAGCGCCTGCTGTGGGCTTTCTCTCAGTAGCTCGACCGAGAAACGTCGCATCCACTCTTGCCAATCCTCTTTGGTCGACTTTTGATTAGCCTCCCAAGCGTTTTTGAGATGCTGCTGGTTGACTGCAAGCTTCTTGGTGGCAATTTCCGTAGGGTATTGATCATCGTCCTCATCGCCGTAGCGCTCATCTGGGCTCAGATCCTGCGGCAGTGCTTCGTGCTTTTTCAGCTTGTTGATGATGAGATTATATGCCGTGTTGTTGATCCGTTGCTGCTGTAAGACCTTCTCGATTGTCGGCACAAAGTGTAGGTAGTCCTGACCTAGCTGGAACACCAACGCGCAAAGCGTCTCCATTGCCACGGGCTTCAATGCTGCGTCTGCCCCCTGCAGCACACGCGACAGAGGGTGGATGATCTTCGCCGCGAATTCGGAGATGTTGACTTGCTTGCTCAGGCGGCCGACGGTCTCGATAGCTGCCCTTCGTACATCTCTATGGCGGTATCGGCCATCGGCGTTGTCGAACATGCGAACGATGACTGGTATGATGAGGTGCATGTACTCTTCAGCACTCGCACCGAAGACAAGGAAGGCATGCAGAACTCGTTGGCAAGCCGCACGACCTGCTTCTGTGCGGTTATCGGCATCAAGAACGCCCAACATGAGAGGCAGCACGTCCGCCAGGTACACTTTGAACTCGCCCTCCAAGCTTCTAGCTATGCTCTCAATCAGACTAAGTATGGTGGCTTGTAGCTGGGTGCTCTTGTACCAGTGATCGCTGATAGCACCCAGGATGACACGGAGATGAGGTCGGATGTGCTGGCGAACGATCTTGACGAGAAGGCTGAGCTGATTGAAGTAACCTTCCAAACGGTTGTCCGACGCGGAATCTTTCAGAACGCTCACAATGCCGGGAACAACTGTTCCCAGAAATGGCACGCACCTCATACCCATGGTGGCATAGATGTTCATGACTGCCTCTACCACACCGGAATGGTATTGCTTGAGGGTGTCTTCCTTCAGCATGTTCATGAGTGTGCTGATGACAACGGTCGGATAGTAGTCTTCATTACTAGGCGTGATGCCTTTCATGATCAAAGTGACGTCCGTCTCGGCCTCGGCTTCTGCCCTAAGATTCGACTCGGGAGACTCCTCAATGACTTGCTGGTGCTTGTAGGGATCGAGAGCACCAAGTATACCCATCAAGCGGATGGTCTCTCGTCTCAAGTCGCCGGGAGGCTCATTCTTCACGATGTTCACCAGGATAGTCAACAGCTCTGGATGGTCCAGGAATGGGTCAATGACATAGCCGCTGTTGCTGGCAAGCTGTCCCAATGTGCACAGTGCCGCTTCCCTCTTCTTCGGTGAAGCCAAGTCCTGAAGACTACGCAGGATGATCTTCATGAGCTCGGGTATGTACTTGACCATCTCGTCTCCCCCAACGCTTGCAAGATCTCCAATGGCTTTCAAAGTGGTAGCAGCGACATCAGCATTGCTGTCCTCCGCCTTGGGTAGCAGAACGGTCACCATAGGATCAACATAAGGCTTGATGAGCTTGCTGCTCGCATTCACTAGGTGACTGATGAGCTGTGCCGACTCGCGCTTGTTGTTCGGGTTGTTGGAATACTCAATCTCCGTAAGTAGCTGGATCAGCACTTTCCGGAGAGAAGGAAAGACATATGCAGGATTGACGGCAGTCAGGCGGCCAATGATAGTCATGGCAGCTTCTCGAATCGAGAATTTCTCATCGTTTAAAGCCAGGAAAAGGGTTCGAACGTTCTCCGCTTTGGCCAGGTGTCGATCGAAGCGTGCATCAAGACTGGCGAGCACAGTCTGTCTGATATCTGGGTGAGGATCTGCCACACCGACCGTGAGCAGCTTCTCGATCACGTCGGATACCACCTGTATTGCGTGGTGGCTGGTTTGATGCACGATCGGATCTTTGACGAACAGCTGACAGCAGGTCAGTGCGGCTGCTTTGCGGATCGTCGCATCGTCATCCTCCACATATCTGATCGCAACGTCTCGAACGAACTCGTTCAGGACATGACCACTGAAATCGAACGAGCCGAGGGTGTGCAGTGCCAACGCAATCTCCTGATCTTTGTGCTCCTGGTTCTGTGGATCTTTCTGGTCGCGCCAGTCTCTCGTGTAAATAGGAGGTAATCCTTTGCCTTGTGTGGGATGCCCCAGCGTTTGAAATGGCTGGCCACACAATGTGCGACTGAGAAGATCGAGGAGTTTCTCCTGAATGGTTGGCTTCACCGGTGGGATGTAGTGGGCCATGTCAACGAGTGCTTGCGTCAGACCATCTGACAGGCCACACGCAAAGATTGGGTCGAGCAGTGCCTCCATGTACTTGCTCAATGTCTGGCCGACCGCTATCGAGATCATGCTGACGCATTCGAAGATGGGCGCCTCGTCGGAGTGCTTCGTACGATTCTTGACAGATAGAGCATCGCGGATGTGCAAGAGGATAGTGTCCAGATATGGCGCGATCTGCGAGCCTACGGCATGTGCGATCTTGCCAATAGCAGCGAAAGCCATGTTCCGCTGCTTCGGATCCTTGAGAAGAGTCTGAAGATGTTGCATAGAACGTGCGAGATAGTTGTGGCAAAACTCTTTGGGAGCGTATGCAGCGAGCAGCGGGAATATCTCGACCACGGTTCGGCGAATGGTGGGGTCTCTGTGTTCGCGGTACTGCTGTATGAGAACTCTTTCGCAGGCATCCTTGTACTTGGTACCGTGCATGAACATGCCTCCTGCTATGAGCAACTCCTTGTAGACCAGTAGAGAGCCGTGAATGCACTCCACGGTACCGCGTCTGAAGCCATCCTGGGCACCTTCGAACATGCGTGTCAGACATGTCAGTCGCTGCTGTGGATCGCGAGCTGACAGGATGGTGAAGCATTTGGAAACAACTTCAGCAGATGTCTCTCGTATGACGACCTTCTGATCTCTCAGCCCTTCCCATATACTGACCAGTATGCCCGGGATGTACATGTAGAGCAGCGTGGAGCTGTTGCGCGCCAACTCCCGCAGGATGAGAACCGCTGCGAACCGTCTGTTCTCGTTCCGCTCGGACGTGAGCCATTCCAGCGCGTGTTTGACCTCTGCCTCGACCAGTTCAGCAGTCAACGCTCCTCCCGGTGTTGCTAGTCGTCCCAAGCACTTCGCGGCCACTGTCATGGCCACATTGTCGTTACCCTCAAGCGTCCTCTTGATGTAGTTGCTGAACTTGGTTACCTTTTGCGCCGCATCGTCGCCCTTGAAATCGATCAAGGCATTTAGAGCGTACAATCCTCCGATTCGTTCGTTGCTATCGTTCCCACTGAGGATCATGGCCACCATGCGCGAGTTGACTTCATTGTAGTATGCAGCGAACTGCGTGGGCTGCAGCTCGCGGAAGGCCGCATTGGTGTGATCGAGCAGGCGGGCAGCGGCCGTCTGTCGCGTAGTTTCGTTGCGGTTCCTCAGATTGTCGAAGACGGGGTCCAAGGTGTCTTTGTATGCTCCCGACATGGCGAAGGGGAAGGCAGGACTGCCTTGGTGGGTACGTGGGTGGTATTGTCTCACATCCTCTGGCCCAAGTCCCCGTTGTTTGCTGCCCTCCGCCCATGAACGCCCGCCAGAATAGTAAGAAGTGATGTTGGCGGCATCGAAGTCGGCGCATCGAGTGTTTCGACAAGGTCACATGCTGGGCCTGCCGGAGCGGATTCCGCAGACGCGTTAGCAGGGTTCTTGGACTTCCATCGCCGCGGACATGCCGTCGTGCGATGAATACGTGCAAGAGATGACGACCAGCATATGACAACGCTATGGCAGAGGAGGCAGCTCCTCAGGAATTTCCTGACGTGGGCGTGAAGCTTGCTGCTCCTAAGAAGCTAAGTGCATTCGAGCGAGAAAGACTAGCTGCGCAGGAAAAGAAGCGTCGAGAACAACAAGAGAACGAGGCTGCGTTGAGGGAGTTTCAGGACTCGCTGGGCGGCGATGAAGAGGACAACGATGATTTCGACGGCTTCCCGCGCTTCAACACCCGCCCTGGCGCACCACGAGGACCGGGTGGGAGCTTCGGTGGTCCGCCGAGCAGATATGGAGGACCAGCAGGAGGGCCGAGGAGTGGACCGGGCAGTCTGGGTCCAGTCGCTGGACTTGCACCGCCGAATTTGAAGAGGAAGCGTGCGCTAGACGAGATGCGCGAGGCTCAGGAGGCGAGACGGGAACAGGAAGATCTGGCTGCATTTGCTGGCAGGAGCTCCGGACGGCCTACGCAAGACTCGCGAGACACGCGCGATAGAGACGAGGACATGGAGGAACAGGCGGCTCCTAGACCGACCGTGCAGCTTTCGTCCCTCCCACCTGTTACGCGAGAGGAAGACGTAAAGGCGCTGCTCGGGCCATATTTACAAGTGCATTCAGTACGCTTGCAACCGCCTCCAAGGACAGAATATGACGCGAAGAGGTCACTCACGGCTATCGCTGAGCTGTCATCCGAGACGTCGACTACGCAGATTGATGCAGCTGTGAGTGCGTTGAAGGACAAGTATCTTAGCGCCGGCTTTCATCTGTCCATTTCTCGCCATCTCTTATCGACTTCACTGCAGACCAGCCTACCTTCGGCACCTACAGCAACATCTGCAGATCCATTCGGTGCGCAAAAGGTCAACAAAGATCAGCCAGCTCGTTTCAGCATGCGCAATGCGCCACCGCCATCCGACTTTGCTCCTCCAGATTCGTATGATTCTGCAGCAAGGCAAGCAGTCTTCGCGAATGCTACCATCGCCGTTCAACCGCCCTTAGACATCGCGACTTTGAGAGCTGTACATACGATTGTCGATCGGCTGTTGTCGGAACCGGATGCTGTGCGAGCTCTGCAAATGGAGGCCATGCTGATGTCACTACCCGAAGTGCAAGACGATGAACGTTTTACATTTCTATACGACTCGAGGAGCACAGCCGGCGTATACTATCGCTACTTGCTCTGGGGCGACAGCGACGGGTATGAATCGATACAGGCTCTCAAGCGTGCTGCGCAGGGACCTGAGCGCATCCTCAACGATATCGTCATTGACTGGGTCCCGCCGCATGAAGAAGTGCCTTTTGCTGACCTGTCAAGCCTTGGCGAGGTCATTGGCCACTCCAACTACGAATCAAGCGACGAGGACAGCGACGAGGAGGAAGGACGGCACTACAATCAGAGCGGTCGTGAAGGTCAAGGTCCTCCGCCGCCGCTCGAGAAGAAACACCTCACGCCTTTACAAGTCGCAAAGTTCGCATGGCTGTTGTCTAGAATGCCCTCGTCTCATACCAAACTCCGAAAGGCAGAAGTCGGCGCTGTTACATCCTTCGCCGTCAACAATGCAGGAGCGGGTGCGGAAGAAATTGTGGACATGCTTGTGCTCAATGTGGAGAAGCCTTTCACTTCCAGCCAGTGCGCGCGGATTGACAAGGAGGATGTCAATCAGGATGACGACGACGTATATGAACCAGACGAAGAACTGCCAATACTGGCCACCACGCCAGTGCCTGATGCAGGGAAGAGCGGCGAAGAGAAGGACGATCCTTCATTAGCCAAGCTCGTTGCACTGTACCTCATCAACGATGTCTTGCACAATTCTTCAACCGCGGGCGTGCGGAACGCATGGAAGTATCGACAGCTCTTCGAGAATGCCTTCAAGCGTCAGAAGACATTCGAGCATCTTGGCCAGCTGGAGAAAGACTTCGGATGGGGTCGATTCCGAGCTGAGCAATGGAGAGGGAGGATACGTGGCCTGTTCGAGGTGTGGGAGAAGGGTAGTATCTTCGCCAGCGATGTCTTCGAGCAGCTCAGAAAGAACTTCTTTGAGCAGCCGGTGCAGCAAGATGATGAGGTAGGGAAAGCAGCGGCAGAGAACAAGAAACTCGAAGAGAAGCGCATGGCACGTTTCAAAAGAGTAGATGGAAGTGGAACATCCGCAGCGTCTGCCTCCCCAGCTCCGGCGCCCGAGGCTGGTGATATGGACGGTGCACCTCTTGAAGATCTCGATGGAGCGCCAATGGACGATCTAGACGGCCTTCCCATGGACGACCTTGACGGTGCTCCGCTCGAAGACCTCGACGGACATCTCGCCAGTGACGCGCCAATGACAGATGCACCACTACCTGCAGCAAACCCATCACCCGCCCTGAAGGCTCAAGAGACCAAATCCGGCATCTCCCTCAAATCCAACGACACCTCCAAACCACCCACCACTGGACCCAAGCGAAGGAAACTAGCAGAGGATATGTTTGCGGACAGCGATGAGGAGTAGGTCCCCGAGCGTGATGTCCCAACACGTACTGTGCTGGCGTACTATTCCAGGCCAAGTCCGTGGACTTCTACGACGCCTGCGGCTACGCCGCCTTCAGTTGGGCAGGCGAAGAATACAAGCGAGACGAGCCCATTGGTGGCGACACCTCATATGCTAGAAGACATGTTCGCGAGCAGCGATGACGACGAGGAGGAATAGGATCCCGAGGTCGATGTCGTTGTACGCGATGACTCCCCGTTGGACGGCGCTGAGAGCGCTACGGGCGCTGCGGTTGTGCATGGGAGTGGGGACGCCGACGATGGTTAGATGGTGCTTCG
This sequence comes from Dothistroma pini CBS 116487, assembly GCA_002116355.1. Classification (NCBI taxonomy): domain Eukaryota; kingdom Fungi; phylum Ascomycota; class Dothideomycetes; order Mycosphaerellales; family Mycosphaerellaceae; genus Dothistroma; species Dothistroma pini. Next base: position 72,603 of record KZ108199.1, read on the forward strand.
TAATATATGCTGTAGAGGTCTCACGATGCTTTGTGTATGGCGTGCCCTCCTCATTCTCGCAACTTCTGGCCTGCTGTCGCGTGATATTGTACTGGATGACGACTATTTTGACGTAGTGCGCCTGTCAGACTGCCCACTGGCTCGGAGCTCATGTGAACAAGTATCCGTAGATGTGTACGCTGCTAGATCTATGCTATGGCGTCTTAGGCAGTCTCGGTGACAACACAGCAAAACGATAGAACAGTCCAAAGAGCAGAGCACCGAGCACGTGAATGCCACCAGCAGCGAGCGGGCGGCTCGAAAGCAAAGCAAGATCAAAAACATACATACAGCACGAAATGTTAGTACCATTTGCTACAGACACACACACACAAATGCCGATGTCATATGCAGGTGGATTGCAGTCATCGGTGGGTTCTCCCTACCTTCAGGAGAAGCTTAAGCTAAACCTACGAAGGTCTCAGAACGTGTAGTCTGATATCGTTGACTTCTGGATGATAAATGCCAGGAATTGTTATGGTCACCCATCGTAGTACTAATCCCGCGGTCAGGTAGCTTGGGTTCCCGGAGGTGATCGCAAAGCCATTTTTCCTGACCCGTGGCCGTACGTGCTGAGAATTGCGGCGGAGAGGGTTATGTAGGTGTGTGATTGCGGGTGGCGGGGTCTTGGTCCGCGGGGGAGGGACCATGGGATTGGCAGTCGGACTCGATCGCATTTCGTCCATGTGCGTCGCCTTCGCTGTCGCTGTCGCTGTCGATGCTGGCGGGGGAGACGTGTAGTGGGTGAGACGCGTCGTCGCCCTTGTTGTGAGCGAGGATGTTACCGCCACACCGCTGCACCGTTGCCTCGACGCCCACGTGTCTCTGGGGCGAGAGAGTGTGGATGTGAGGCCATCGACGTCCAACTCCAGTTCCTGGTGGTTGATCGTGCTCCTCGAGCTTCACCTTCACCTTCACGTCCTTTACAGAATCTTCGCATCCTTCTTCGCCGGCCGCTCACCAAATATCGTCGTGCCCACCCTCACCTCATCGCTTCCTTGCGCAATCGCCGCCTCGAAGTCGGAGCTCATACCCATACTCAACGCCAGCTCAGAGGTCTCCATGCCCAGCTCACCCGCCACCTTCTCTCTCGTGTCCCGCAGCGTTACAAAGTCTTCATTCATCGCTTCAGCACTCGATGCCTCCCGACTTCGTGCAATGGCACCGATGGTCATCAACCCGGCCAGCTGCAGACTCGGACACTGCTCCCTCACGTGCTTGCACAGCTCAGCGGCCTCTTTCGGCTCCACACCACTCTTGCTCTCTTCTCCGGATGTGTTGACCTGCACCAGCACCCGCAGCTTCTCAGTCAATGACTCCTTCTCCGCCAAGCTCTTCCTGCCCTTTTCCAGCTCATTGGCCTTCTTCGCGGTATCCACGCTGCTCACGCACCACAAGTTCGGCACCTTCGACGCAAGCGGCTTGCACTTGTTGCTCTGCAACCCTCCGATCATATGCCATCGTATCGACTTCGGCAGCAAACCCGCCTTTTCTATCAGCTCGTCCGAGTAGTTCTCGCCGAAGTCTTGGTGTCTCGTGTCGGATTCATGCACGGCGAGGATATCGGTCGCTGGCTTCAATTTCGATACGGCGATGAGCCTGACCTGTCGGACATCAGCTCGGTCCGCTTACTCACGGTCAGCAAGACGTACGTTACGGCTGCCTCTCACAGCATCCACTTTCTGCGCAACATACTGTAGGTTCTCCAGGAGCACCTTGGCTCTGGCAGGGTCGACACGCATTGCTTCTCCGTTGACCTCTGTTGAATCGGACGTTCCCATGCCTTGCTGAACTGCCGTGTACGAGAGCCTAGAGCTGGATGTGACAGGTGATGTTCAAGCAGCTGCGGCTAGTGTCGCTCTCGGGAGAAAAGAGTGCGAAGTTTCATTTGTGAAATCATTCACTCCGAGCGCACGGATCACACCCCGCATAGTTTACCGGGGACAATTACCAAGATATCTCAGGTACAGTTCCTCTCTCCTCTCTCCGACCAGTAAAGAGCCCGTTCAGTGTTATACGGGCACGAGCATCGTTCGTGTTGATCGATGGCCACCATGGGTCTCGGGGCAGCCTGCTTTGGACAGCGATGGACTGCAGTGGAGATGACGCGGTCGTCCACACGGCCAACTCCTGGTCGATGGTATTTTCGGGCGGATGTGGACGTGGCTCACATCACCAATCACGCGTCCTTCTTCAGGTATGATCGGTGTTGGAAGTCGCGAGGCAAGAGGAGAGACCTTGCATCGCAATGGCTCGGCACTGTCATTGTGGCACGCTAAGGGCTACGGTCAGTATGGCCGCTACCATATTTGTGTCTTGTTTTCACTTCGCCTCTTCAGCAAAGAAGAAGGCACACAATGATGGCAATGTTGAAGAGTTTGGGACTGTCCTTACTGGTAAGTCTGTCATCTGCGGCCAAGTACGAAGAGTACATTCTAGCTCCCAGCTCGAGAAAGCTTCATCCGGTCTCTGTCTATAAGGTGAATGGCACTGTCAACGGGGCAGAAACTCTTGCAGGTCATGAGTATGGAAGTGGTACCTTTGAAGGTATCTCGTCTGCAACCTATGACTTCGGAAAGAACATAGCCGGTCGAATCTCCCTCACAGTGGGCGACGTCGAAGGCGACGATCAAGCCATTGGCATTGCCTTTAGCGAGAGCTCTCTATGGATCACCGGTCAGGGTAGTGATGGTACTGCTGATGCTGGGCTTGATGAGCTACTTTGGGTTTATCCCGATGGGTCAGACGAGTACACTGTTGCTCCAGAGCATGAAAGAGGAGGCTTCCGCTACCTGAGCTTGATCCATAACACCACTGGATCCGTCGAGGTTGAGCAAATCACAATCCGATTCACCCCAATGCCGCACTGGGCCGATGACGGACTCAAGGACTACACAGGATACTTTCACTGCGACGACGAAGTCATCAACCGTATTTGGTACGCAGGAGCTTACACCAACCAGCTCTGCACGATCGATCCCCAGTACGGCAATTCTCTTGTCCATCTTGGCACGATCACATCTAATATGACCGGCAACGACACTCCTCCAAACACTTGGTACAACAACCTCACAATCACGAACGGCACCAGCGCACTCGTGGACGGCGCCAAGCGTGATCGCCTTGTTTGGGCAGGCGACATGGCCATCGCAGTTCCAGGTCTCGTCGTCTCAACCAACGACCTGATTCCCGTCGCCAACTCCCTCGACTCCCTCGTCGGTGTACAGAACAAAACCACCGGTCAGCTGCCATACGCTGGCGTTGGCTTCCGTCCCACGTATTCCGCGACATACCACCTCTATACCCTCATTGGCGTCTCCAATTACTACTTGTACTCCGACAAGCTCGACTATGTCCAAAACAAATGGTCTGACTACAAACAAGCCCTCGAATTCTCCCTCTCCTTCATCGACGACAGCGGCATGATGAATGTCACCTCCGCCGCCGACTGGCTCCGCTTCGGCATGGGAGGCCACAACATCGAAGCGAATAGCATCCTCTACTACACCATCTACCAAAGCATCATGCTCGGTCAAGCCGTAGGCGAAACCCAATCCCTCCTCGGCTCCTGGGCCGCCATAGCCGAGAACATCAAGACCGCCGCGAACAAACTCCTCTGGAACGAAACCGCGGGCCTGTACCACGACAACGAAACCACCACGCTGAAACCCCAGGACGGGAACTCTTGGGCTGTCGTCGCAAATCTCACAGACTCAGACGAAAAAATCTCAGCAATCAGCTCTGGTCTTCGAACTCGCTGGGGTGACTACGGCGCGCCTGCACCCGAAGCCGACAACGCCGTCAGCCCCTTCATCGGTGGCTTCGAACTCCAAGCACACCTCCTCGCCGGCAACACCGCCGCTGCCCTGGACCTCATGAGGCTGCAGTGGGGTTTCATGCTCGACGATGCTCGCATGACGAACTCAACTTTCATCGAGGGCTACGCTTTCGACGGACGTCTCCACTACGCTCCTTATACCAACGATCCCCGCGTAAGCCATGCTCACGGCTGGAGTACGGGACCGACAAGTACCTTGACCTTCTATGTCGCTGGCATTCATCTCGCGAGTGCTGGTGGCAGGACCTGGGAATTCTCGCCAAGGCCTGGAGATTTATCGTTTGTGGATGCTGGGTTTGAGACTGGTGAGGGGATGTTTGCGAGCCAGGTTAATGCTACTGGTGGGGTGGTCACGGGATTCACGTTTTCTACGCCCATGGGTACGAGTGGGAGGGTCAGTCTGCCAGGGGTTAGTGGAAGTTTGAAGAATAGTGATGGTACTATTGTGGCGTTTCAGGATGGCGAGGCTGAAGGCTTGGCTGGTGGAGAGTGGACTCTGGTGCTGAGTGAGAATGGCACGACTGGTGGAGGTAATGGCGCTGCTGGGAGCGGATTGCCGGTTCCGTATACTGGCAGCGCGACCGCGGTCTCAGCATCGCTCTTTACGATTGTTGGTGGTGTTTTCGCTTTCTTCCTGTAGATACTACGACTCGATGCATAGTCGACAAGTAAAAAAGTCGGGCGACCTCAGAATCGACCTGAGGACCTCTGCAGCTTCGCGCACGCCATCTACCTAACGCCGGAGTGGTTATTACCGACCGCATCTAGCACAAGGCATGATCGTCGCAAAAGTCTGATCACTGAGGTAGTCGTCCGAAAATGTATCGGCGCTCATCGTCGCTATGTCGATAGACTGTCTCCTCGTGTGTATGCATCGGGCCACACATGGATGGTAGCTGCGTGTCAGCATAGGAGAGCCATGATATCAGTGGATCAGGACGGGGTCTGTAGTTCCAATGTCTTTGGAATGCTTATCTGTCATGATGCTGTAGGCTTTAGAAACTCTATGCACTGTAAATTCCCGTATCCCGACGAGCCCCAAAAATGCGGAAGCATTACTCAACCATCAAAAGAGAACCCATGCTCCTTCTTCATACCCTCTAACAATCCCATTCTCCCTTCGTCATGCATGCGCTTCGCTGTGATGCGGTCTGGGTAGTTTCGCATGAACATGTTCGTAAAGTGCGTGCCTTCAAGTCATATCAGTCTCTCTCCCTCCATCGAGCTCAAGATGAGGGAAATTACCGTAGTGCACCTCCTCCTCCTGCTCCGCCTTACTGCCATCTCTGAATTCCGGCAGACGTTTACAGACAGCATTGAAGTTCGGCTCGTGGAAGTACGCGAATGCGAATCGTTCCCGTGTATTCAGGCCGACTTTGTGCGGTGTCGAGGGAAGGTAAGAGTTGGTCATAAACTGCATCATATCGCCGGGGAAGACCTTGTCGTCATCAGTTAGCTTAAACCCATACATTTACCTCACTTCCAGAAGGAAGGAGGAGTGGGGAGAAGCGGCCTACCGTGAAAACATTCTCCACCGGCGGCACATACACCCACTTGGAATCATCCTCATGCGCTCCCGCCGCGCTCTTCTTCCAATTCTCATACTTCTCCCCCTCAATCGGCGGGCGAATAAACAAGCCTCCTACCTCATCCTGCGCCGCAATGACCAGAAGTCCATAATCCGTATGACTTCCAATCCCTCTCCCTGCCTTCCCCTTCCCATTCGTCTGATTCGTCGGTGGGAACCTCAGAACCCTCATATGATGCCATCCATCCTGCGTGAGTTGATTAAGAGCCCACGGGTTTCGGAGGTTCAGACCGAGGGCTGTGAGGTGGAGGAGCTTTTCGCCAATGCGGCCTTTGTAGTCCATTAAGGCGGTGATGGCTTCAGAGTAGGATTTCGAGGGCCATGGGTTGGGGCCGTGGCAAGGCCATTGAGATTGGACACGAATGTCGGAGGCGGGGAGGTCTTTTGTGACGGTGAAGATTTCGGAGTAGTCGGCTATGCCGTCTGTGATTTCTTCGCCGGAGCAGGGGGGTTGTCAGCGTGTGAACATCCGAGTGTCATATATGCGACTTACGCGATGTAGCCGGCGAAGGACCTGGAGTCGACGCATTTGGCTTTGGCGTCGTGTTGTTGAGCAAAGAAGGACTTGCTTTGTTTGATGGCGTCTGAGAGAACCTGGAGTCCTGGTGGGAATTGGATCTGGAGAATGCCTGTTGGCGATGAAATTGTGAGCATACGTCTCAACACGACTATGTGGACTTGTGTCCTGAAGAGCTTTACCATCCCTTCGCCAAGCAGCAACAAGGTCCTTGCCAAGAGCACCTGTGCATTTATCAGTGACCATCACACTGCCTGTGAGCGATACGCCTCACGATCAGCATCACTTCCAGTGACTTTCTCCGGCAGCACGAACGTCTGAAGTTCTCTGATCCTGGCAGGATGGTTTGGAGGAAGAGTCCCAGCAGCCTTAGCTACACTGGATGCAGGCCGTTCTGATTTCCATGCAGGAACTTCGCTTGTGAAAGGAGTGTTCGAGGCGATGAGGGGTATAGGCGGTGTGGCTGCCTGTGTAGAGCTATGCTCTGTCAATGATGCCTTCTTGCCACCGGCAGTTGCTGCGCTCAAAGCACGGCATGATTGGCGGCCGAGCTTGAGGCAGGCTTGCTGCTGTACTATCGAGCAAGACTTGAGTGTGACTCTCATGTTTGTGACTGGTGTCAACGAGTGGTGTCCAGCGTGTTAGGTAGCGTGAGTGTTCGTTGAACGAAGCGAGTTGATTGTGTCGTCTCGTCTAAAGGGCACACTCTTATATGCCGCGACCGCGTATGTCGGCCACATCATGGCCGCTATGTGGCGATGCCTCCCTGGTCGACATAGGCTCTTGTCTCGGTCTCGGTCTCGGTTCTGTCAGCCGCGTGTCAAGCACCACGTTGTAGACAAAGACGACTCAGCCAGTCCTACTTCACCCGGCAAGGATTCTTGTGGACTATCAAGGAGCATTGCATCGCACCGCACCGCAGATCTAGTAGGCCACTACTGCTGGATTAGTCTCAGTATGTGGCAGGCTGGCTCAATTGTTCCTGGCCGGCATAACAGGAAGGCATTAAGAATGCTGCATGCTATGCCAAGATCGATCATTGTACTGCCTGGTGACACTTTGTCTGTAAGTGGAGGGCAAAACGTGGCATCGGCTTTACGCGTCGTCTTCAAGATCTGGGTTTTGAGGGCTATTGTAGAGCCGTGACCCATGGCCTATATGTGAGATCTTGGCAGCCAGCGCATAGACGATTACTGTGCTCCGGAATGTCTAATTCTGACTTGAATTCGTTCCTTGGTCATAGCTTCTCGCTCGCCGTTCGTATACCTTGGTCTGCTCGGATACGGATGCTCAGAATAGGTTGCACTGTTTCTCTTCTGACAGCGCACGTCTTTGCACAGAGGTTTGTCCGACATGGTCCAACTGCCGAAGGTGTTGTACTTCCGCTACGGTCCCTTGTTCACGATCGGTAAACCTGCCATTCCACAGCCAGTGCGATTTGCGTATGATAGACTCATCGCAGCTTTGCCATGACAGCCATGAACGTTAGACTGCCGCAGGACCCGGACGGCGTTGGATAGAAGAGGTCGCAGGGCTGAACTGGGGCGCATGGTCCAACCGGAAGTCGGCGGACCTACATTATGGCACTGGACCGTACGCGTAGACTAATCTCCGTTCCTTAACAGTAGTCTTTGTAAGGAACCGGGTTGACCACTGCGCCCTGGACCCTTGGATCCGAGTGGTCATCAAGACACAATGGCGGCCTAAAGGTGGCGCAGGGATCGCTCCTGCCATGGAGATGAGTACGCTCCCGTGCATTCAGCTGCTATCAAGCTTCCGGACAGAGCTTGTTCGTACTTCATCGGGTCATTGTCCATCAAGTGTGAGAGTGCATCATGGAACGCGATGGGCATCGAAGCGCGATTGCTCGGCATTACCACACGCGCCGTTGGGCGAAGGTGGTCAAAGATCGATACTCATTGTGCCATTGCGCCAAGACTTCACCAGGCCGATGGCGAGACAATGCATTTGACCTTGTTGGGCGAGTACACGACCTCTTTCGGAGGCTTCATAGTGCCTAAAGTCGATGCCATGAGCGCGCAAAGGCTCATTATTCCAGGCAAGGGCAAGATGCCAATGCTAAAAAGACGCTGAAGATGGCATGACCTCCTGGGTGTGACTCTCTGGGCGAGTGTGAGACCCAATCATTGATATTCTTCCGTCGCCAGATGCTTGAGGAGATGTGACGCGGTAAGCTTGACTCATTCATGTCGATGTAGTGGGCATATAATGCAATGAAGCGGCTGCGTAGCCAGAAATTCGCGCAGCGGACTAAACATTGATTAAGTGAAGTGGAAAACCGATAAGATGGGGCGGTAGGGAAGCTTAACCTATGACAATTCAACGGAGGTAAGCACGACTATCAGGTTCAATTCACACAACTTCGTGCAAGACTACGAGAAAATGAACTCAATAACGTTGATGGTTGCCAGATGATTAGATGAACTGCACATATCCGGTTGCAGATGCATCGCCACGGCCTTTGGACTCGCTTGGGACGCTAGGAGGCTTTCCCAATCAACCGCCCAAGCAGATCTGATTAGGTACCAGTGGTGACACGCATGCGGACGAAAGGATCGTGGTCTGTTGTAAGTAGTGCTGAGCTTTGTGAAGTAGTGCTGATCAGGGACATCCGCTGTAGACAGCGAAAAGCCATCGACTGTTGAATAGGAGTTGGCCGATCAGCTCCGGAGTGAGACATTGCTTACTCTAGACTTCCGCTTGATTACGACGCTGGTGGTATGGATGTCCAAGTACAGGTCCGTCGAAATGTTGATTGACCAAGCTGCACCTTCTGCCATGAGAGTCGATGTAAGGATCAGAGCGTGGCGCGCTGCATCGCGACACCTCAATGGCCGAGGTGAATGCTTCGCGTTGGCTTTCCCTGACAGCAAGAATCTGCAAGTGGGCGCACCAGCTGACGTTGTGGTGAGCAAGTAGTCCTGCTCGCCCAGGTGTAATGTCGAGGGCCGTGATGACGGTGTCGGACGAGACTGCTTGCAGGCTCGTGCAGCCCACGATCGCCGTCTTCTGTGTCCCTCTTCACTCTTGTTGATCTCGCAACAGCCGCGCCGCGACCACGTATGCAAAGATCACGCCGCCGATCAGCCACCATCTGTTCCGCAGCAGCCAATTCTGCTGGTTGTTCCCCGCTCCCTGTGCTGTCGCCAGTACTTTCTTCCGCTTAGCTGCAGCCTCAATCTCTTGGGCATCCGACTGTACCGCGACAGCCCCGATTGTCTTGCCTGTCTGCGGATCGATCTTCTCCCCCTCCATCCACTTCCAATTCTCCTCGTCGAGATCTGGGAATTGTTCCTTGAACCTCTTTCCGCCGTCTCCCGCCTTGATGGCACCAAATCCTCTGTTAGCGCCGTTGCCCAATCTCTTCTCCTCGTTCACAGCTCCAGTCCCTAGCGTCCTCGTGGTGCTTCCGCCGCCAGTGCTGTTCCACCATTTTGTTCTCGCAGCAAACGCCTTCCGCTCTTCAGGCTTGGCACTCACGCTACCCGTGGTCATCTCCTCGCTTGTCATGAAGCTCAGCACGCCGAGCAGGATGGTGCTTACCTCCCACGCGGGATTGAACGACTTGGGGTGAAAATCGCTTATCGAGAGACAGAGGCGCTCGCTACAGCGAAATCGTCCAGACGGGGTGTGCATACGGATGGCGGGAGGAGCGAAGGGGTAGTCGGAGGGAAAGACGAGGGAGCCCCAGTACTGGCCACCAGCGTAGACGGTGTCGGGTGGGCCTGTGAGGATGTAGTGCCATTCGAGGATGTTGGACTCTGACGGGTGAGCGGAGATGAACTCTGGTGGAGACTTCTGGATGGCTTGGTACTCGCGCGTAAGGCGCTTGTGAGCGGCCTTGGTGGCCATGTCGGGTGTGTGGTAAGTAAGTAGGCGGGAGGGTCGTTGTAGGCGGGTTAAACTTTTGAGTGTCAGCTGGGTGTTGCGGTCGATGTAACAGATAATGAGTTCGCAGTCGTTAACGCCGGCCTTGTGATAGGCGACGTCGATTTGAACGAGAGTGCGCCCGTCTGCTGTCCTCAAGTGAATGGAGGGGACGGAGTAGGAGGTATGCTCAGCGTTTGAACATTGGCAAACGATCGACAGACAGACGTAATGACCGATGACGCTGACTCAGCATGTCTGCTTAGCGTGTTCATCTAGAAGTCCAGACTGTCTTCCCTGCGTCTCGCGACATCAACACGACATCTTTTATCTACACTCACGAACTCCAAGACGTCGACACGACTGATCCATGTGACGGCGTGTGTCAGTATGAGCGAAGGGTTACAGCAACGATGATCTCCAATCAGCTTACCACGCCTGCGTGGCTGTTACTTAGATCATCTAGATACTGCAGACTCGACGACATCCTTTCCGATGCTTCAGATTCGCAAGTCGACATATCACTGCACTAGAGGAATCCACTGGCAACAGGTAGGAGCACAGATATTTCATTCTGCTATCTTCGCGTTCCCAATGACCAGACCCGGAAGACCAGCTCGAGCACTTTCAGGTCATGGGATCTTTCCACGCCTTACACTTAGACGTTGCGGCCACCTTCTCATCATCAGTGCAGTCATGAGTTTAGTCCTGCTGATGTAGTCATTGTAGTCGTCATAGCCATGCTCATTGTAGTTGCCGTGGCGTCCATCGCGACCATAAGGACCACGCCCAACACTGCCACGACGGTTCGTGTGGCAGAGTTGATTGGCCATCTTGATGTCTGATTCATTCGATAGCCATCTCCCGGCACCATGGACGCGTTGCATGCCGCTTACCTCCTTCGCGCTGGTACTTGCTATCACAGTCTCTGCTTGTAGCATTGCTTGAGATCATCCTTTGAGTCGCAAATGCAATCGAGTTACGTGTCGTCCTGCGTGAACGGCACGCTGAGATCGCGGTCGCAGGTGGCTGCAACGCTGGTTAAGTCCTCGCAGGACCGGTCATTCTGGCATTGACCCTATGGAACTGTCAGTGTCCCTTTCCCAGACTCTGGGCGTCAATGCGTTCTTGCCGGAACATCGCTCGCGAAGCCGATTTCGCTCTGCTGCCGCGGCAGACGCGGCTGCGACCAGTGCGAGAACAGTGGCTGTGGAGAAATGAATGTTTGGATGAAAGTGCAGAGATTGGATGGACGAGTTGGCTGGTGAAGATGAGGTTGTGATGCTGAATTGCACTGCTGGAAGTTGATGTGCGGACTGGCTTGTGGAGTTTGCTATGATGGACTGCAGCAGATTGGACGATGCCCACGACTTATATATCACCTGGCCGCAACTCAACAGCACGATCAGGTGAGTTCCTCACCTCGTTAGCTTGAAAGCCAAGGACAGTAACACATCCCTTCTACGACCATGGTGCGACACCATCAACTACTGGCACGTGGAGTCCAGGCTCCCAGCACAGCCATCAACTGTCAGCATAAGCATCCGAACACCTCTCCCGACACATGGCAGTGCAAGGAACCAGCCCAAGGATATTGTGTGACTAGATTAGCACGAACCCATTTGCGAGCGTTGAAGCAGAAGACCATGCAACGTAGTAGAGATGGGAGCCGCAGAAGTATAGGATCTCACTCGACTCGAGGTCGATGGTGACGACTTTGCAACCTTGTAGGCTGGGAGATACCTGGTAAAAGGCGCGAGGCTGCCACATGGGCATGAACATTACAGAGATTTTGATCACAAACGGAAACCCTTTGGATACTCCACATTTCTCGTGGTCTTGTTCAGCGCGCGGAATTTCGGCTGTCTTGACTCGTGAGTTGTGAGTCTGGTGTCGTGTCGGCAGACGCGGATCGAAAGGACGGTGGTGGCATGACGGTGAGGATGCGAGGGTGGAGCGGGACTTCCTTTCCAAAACAAAGCAGAGCAACAACGTCAGCCGACCACACATGGACTACGATGTGCGCCGGTATCTACTAGTTGGAGAGCGTGCAAAGCTTTGCGCTCCTCATGTAGATTCGCCAGCGCGGCACTCGTGGCAACACAGGTCTGTGATTTGGCTGGCTGGTGCTGTTGTCTTGTACGGCCCTTTCCCCTCGCCAGCACCATTCCCTTCCCGCCCAAAACTCTGTGGTAGTGCGATTGCTTGCAACACCCCTCGATACAGTCTCCGCTCTCGACATGGCGCCCACGTGAAAAGTCTTGACTGTTCAGGCGATCAGCGCCAGGCGCACGACATACCCAAAGCTACTTGTGCCCACACTGCTCACAACAATCTCCTCCAACCCTGCCGAATGCTCCTCCGCCGCGACATTGCTTGGCTGAATCTTCACATGAACTGTCAAGCCTCGTTATCATGGCTTCTGCCTACCCCTTCGGCTCTGAGCTCATAGAGTCCGCGGTGGAAGATAGATCGCCCCCACGATACTTGCCACCGGGTCGACTTCGAGACTCTCTACTGGCGTCTTGGAAGACTCACTCAACAGCGAGGTATATGCGTCTACCAACTCCAAGATGCTGGGCAAAACCTGTGGCCTAAGAAGTGCGAAATGGCTCAGCCTTGGTGATGACACCTCGAACCTCTCCGAACAACAATTCGATGCGCTTGACCTCAAAGACGGCAACGGCAAAGATAGACAGCGCAGACGCCTGATCGTTGCAATCAACAAGCTACAGAAAAGTCTTGGTGTTGACGAGGAGGATCGTCAATGGGTATGTCGCCTGGCGGGTTGTTTTATTGCTACTTGCATCCAGGAGCTTCAGGACCGTGACATTGCTGCGACTCAGAGCTACCTCATGAGAAAAGTGGCCAGTCGCGGTAAGCTCGTGTCCGCATGGTCTGCAGAAGGCGGAGCTCATCGCAAGGGACACGTGAGGCCAGGAATACTGTCTTGTAGACCTCTTGCGAACCAACCGTCTAAAAAGAACACGATTACTTTGACGCCATCACGACAGCGATTGCTCAACGAGGCTAAGCAGGACGGGAAGAAGCTGTAGAGAAAAGACAAAGCTGCTGACTACTGGCAACGTAAGCCATTCGAGGAGCCAGGCAACTACGACATGATGCTGCCAGGGTCTTCGAAGCGTGATCCTATGAAAGTCACTCAAGTTGACAACGACCATTTGCGTGACCTGGTGGCCAAGAAGAATCGAGAGAAGAACCAGCTGCTCGACATCCTTGCGGCTCATGGCATCGGCCCAGACATCAACAACCTCGACAAAGAAGTATCCACTGCCCTTTCAGCCAAAACCTCAACTACTACAGCAAAAGACTACAGAAAGATTGCTTGCGATTTCTTCAAAGAGGTCGCCGCGAGTGGGACCCCAGATCTCGAACAGCGGCATGACTACGCCAACAAGCGAGCAACAGACCTCAACTTCTCGATGCACAAATGGAAGCAGCAGCACAGGGAATCCAAATTCTCGGGACAGCGAAATGGTCTCGAGACCACTATTGGTCTTGCAGCGTGTCGATCAAAAGCTCATGAAAGTTCTGGCTTCCATGACTGGTCAAACTCTCCGCAGTAGAAGCCAGCACGAGGACGAGGACTCATTGTTCATTCCTGAGACGAAAGACGACCAGCTGCCCGCCTACACCGGCAAGCATGATCACGGTTGGTCGTCGGACGCTACCCTTCGCGGCCTTGCCGCATTCATCGTGTTCCTTGCACCCATTGTTCCAGACATAACCCACGGCATCCACGAACATGGATTTGGACAGTACCGACATTAGCATTTGACCTCATCGCCCTTCGTCCTGCTGATCCGGAGCGGTAAAAACGCTGCCGTGCCCATCTTCTTCGTCATCAGTGGCTACGTGCTGAGCGTCGTGCCTCTCGCAAATCTTCGAAGGGCACGAGGGACTGCGGCTGAGCAGAGAAGGCATCTCGTCGAAGCTGTTGTGAGACGTCGATCTGCCGAGCGTGAGACTCAGCAAGTGGATGACCAGGAAGCTGGGACTGCGTCGTTAGCCAGTAATAGACCCTCTCGCAAGAATTTCCAGTCGTAGGTTCGGCGGCCTCTCTTTTGCAGCGACTCGACTAACGATGCGCTTGCCCTCCTCATCATCCTCACCATAAATGGCTCGGTCCATGACTGAGAAGGGAAGTACCAGAGTGGCGGTAGTGCTTGTGCTTCTCGATCCATACAAGTTCATCCTCGTTGGAGTAATACATGAGATGTCGCCTCATTTTCAAAGTCGGCGAGGAAGCCTTTGTCTTTGCTGATCTAAATCACATCAGTCTGGGACATCAGGGCTCGTAGGATAGCTAGTCCTTCATCGCGGTCTTCGTCCCTGTATATGCTAAGCCCATGGTCTCTCAAGAATCGATACTCGCCTTTGTAATGTGTCTTCATCCAGCCCGTTTCCTCCTCAGTGTAGCGTGACGGGGTGGCCGTGGAGATATTTGGCGCAGAGGAAGCTGGTACTGTCTCAATCTCACGTGTACAATATGAGTCTGATCCTAGTGACTCTCCTAGACTTCGCACTGTCGTCGTGAGATTTCCAAGCCGCGCCTCCAATTCCGTCTGACATCTGGCTCGCTCTGAATCCGGCCAAGAAGCGTCAGACACGTAAATCTTGTTCGGATCCGCGCTGGAGTGTTCGTTGCGGTGTTCCTTCAGCCAGACTTTACTAACAAGACGCCACAGGGTTGGATCAGTAGCATTGCATACTATCCCGATTCTGAGAGTGTCGAGCGCCTTCATTGGGTGATCCTGAAGCATTGGCATGCCTATGATGTTGAGAGAAGCGTCCGGGCAGTATAGTACATTGCGTAGGGTGATCGCTCTGTGGCTCTCCATGCCGCTCCGAGTCTGAACAGTCTCTACCTCAAGCTCGACATTTCCCAATCCGAGCACTTTGAGCTTGGTGTGTAGACTGTCAATGAGATTTAAATACGTCTTGATTGGAGTGTATTGCGTGAAGCACCGGCGGTTGTTGGTGACGTGGACATTGGAGATGTTGCAAACCCGCCAATCCACTTCATAGACCTTGCCCGTTGGCGCCATTCTTGCTTGTATGGTGTGTGCTCGTGTCGTGGGGCATAGACAAAGGCGCTCTGTGGGCGTCCTGGGCGATTTTCCCGTAGTGATTTGAGCGGTGTCAGAGGCGACGATGGTGAATGATGAACAAGAAGAAAGAATACACGCTGCGTGTAGCACGGAAATGAGGTGGGTGGGTGGCTGATCTTTCTCCCTTGGGTCTCATATCGGATCCTGAGATCGGCGAGCAATAAGTGTTCTTAATCAAGCAGCAATGAGTAGGTTGTATTGCGACTTTCTCAAGTTGCGTACGCGAATGGCCGTGCCGTGGTCTGCACTCCGTGCCCATCACCTTCAATCTTGACGTGCCTCCGCCGTCATGTTGATTGGTCTTTTGATTGGTCTTCTTGATACCGAGCTTTCGTTATGACCGGCTCGTCCTATTACAGAGTGTCAATGTGAAGGCACTTCGCAGGTCAGTCGAACTCTTTCCGTACCCTACTAAGTGCTCGCCAGTCGTATTGATCGGCGTCCAAAGGTGAAGGTTGAAGAATATGACATATCCTACATTGCCAATCGACGAAATGCAAGAGATTCCAGTGTCTTGGCCGCATATAATGGTCTTTCGAGGCTTCTGCTGCGTTGTAGTCTTCGGAACGCTGCGTCAGGTGAACAGCCATCGGGCATTGGGCGTTCGCCTTGCCCGACTACCAAAGTATACTGGTATCACGGCCCCCCTTCAATCATCTCCAGACACCCTCCTCCTCTTACAAACATGACTCGCCGGATCTCTCTCCATCATCACTCTCACCAAATCCCTTCCCTCATCACGATCCTCCTTCTTATATATGCTCAGCATATGAGCTCGCAGAAAGAGATATTCACTTTCATAATGTTCCTTGAGCCAATTCTGCTCCACCTGAGTATATCGTTGGTCCTGACCCTCCGGTTTGGGCTGGCTTGAGCTGCTTTCTCTTGCGCTCGTGGCCTGAGACCGCCCTTGTAGCTCTTTCTGACATCCTAGCACCTCCTCTTGAGACCAAACAGCACTAGTCAGACCCACTGTGTTCGGGTCCTGGCTCGAATATCCCCTCCGATGTCCCTTTAGCCAGACTTTCTGGCGGACTGGCTCCTCAGGCGTTCTGCGAATGTTATCGAATATCATGCCGACCTCGTCACTGTCGCTGCGGAGATCATGGACACTCCATTGTGGGAATCTGTCGAATATGGGCTCGCCGATTATGTTGACAGATGATGTCGGGCAGTAGAGCACGTTGTTCAGAGTTAGGTGCCTATACTCGCCTCCGGATTTACTTATTCTAACTTCGAGCTGGACGTCTCCGATCCCTAGGGCATTGATTTTCGTAGAAGAGGCAAAGGCGTGTTCAAAGAATGTTTCGATCGGGGCGTAGGTGACGAACCAGTCGCGGTGATTGGCGATGTGGATATTGGAGCTGGTGGAGATTACCCAGTCGACTTCGTATGCGTCTCCTGTAGGTGCCATGATGGATTGAAGGCGGTGTAAGTGATTATAGACAACAGAGATCGAGTTCGATGTGGCGATTCATGGCTGTTCTTCGCAGGAACTACGGAGATGAAATGTCAGTGCTCTGTCCAAGTCTCCATGACTACATCCTCGTATTCGCAACTCCGCCATCGACCTCAATGTTAGCCGCGCAAACATCGCTCGCCTGGTCGCTCAGTAAGAAACTGATGACATTCGCAACTTCCTGCCGGACAAGAGTATGTCAGCAATACTCGGGCATCGCCACACAGCATACAATCCACGCTTGGAGAATCACCTCAGGCCACGCCAAATTCCCCAACGGCGTTCTCCTTGCAGCAACCGAACCATTCTCCCACACAAGCTCTTTGATTCCCTTGGCATCACATCAACGCCCAGTGGCGCGCCTGTTCCACCAGGAGTGACCGAGTTGCATCGAATACCATGAGGTCCATAGAAATTCGCTCCATTCTTCGTGATCCCGAGAATGGCATGTTTGGTAGCAGTGTACGCAGCATAGCCTAGAGCCGTGAGAGAGGCCGTTGAGCCGACGTTGACGATGCTGCCTCGCTGTGGTCGGACTGATTTTGTGGAACAGGGAGAGAAGGTAACTGCTCTAAGGTCCTGTTTGAGCATTTGCTGCGCTTCGTATTATTGGCTGAGTTGGACGCCGCATTGGTTCATTTTGTAGGTCCCGGACTGCAAGTCAGCTCGTCTGTGGATAAGGTTGGGCAGCAACTAAGCATACGTATCGATCAGCTCCGTCGGTACTTTGCTCTCATCATCTTTCATGTCGCCGCCGTCTTTGCATATTCCAGCAACGTTCGCAGCATAATTGAGACGTCCCCATTTCTCCACAATGGCTATGATCATCGCTAGAATATCGCTTTCCTTACTGAAGTCGACGTGCTGAATGAAGACGTCAATACCAAAGGCAGCCTGAGTTTCACCTGCGAGCTGTTTACCAGCCGCGTCTGCCACGTCAGCGATCATCACATCAACGCCCCGACTCGAGTGATGCTGCCTAATACCGCTCGCCCCGCCGGTCACCAGAGCCGTCCATGAAGTATAATGTATATTCGGTGTGTGTGGGCAGCCATGCCTGATTGTGCTGCCATGTTAGTCGGGAAGAGTCGCTGAGTAGATGAAATTGGCGGTTTGGTGATCGTGAAGTTCATCTTCTCCTCAGACTTCGAGCTGCGAAGCAACCTTGAAGTGATGTCATGACGTGATTCTACCGAGCCTGTTCATTGAACGGTAAGTCGTGGCCACAGAGTACTCAACAAGACTAGAGGTATGACAATCGTCCATCGTCCTTATACATGCCTCCTCCTTGCCTACTTGGTTAGATGCTCCCTTCGTGCCAAGCGATACATATCCTCCTCGACATAGCTCCCATTCGGCTGCAGCACCGACTTTAGACCTTGCTCGCCCTCGTCATACTTCGGCCAGCGTGGAAGACTAGCTCCGTTAGGATTCCCATAGCAAATGAAGTCGATCCATTGAGCAGCGATATGCTTACATAGCTTTTCATTGTCCAGGAAATCAGGATTATCGACGACATAGCCAAGCTCTGAAGCATGAGTGACACCCTTGTAAGCTGGATTCAGGGCTGTGTTCGTCTACGAGGCATCGACGTACTTCGAGGTAGGTCGTGTGTTGAAATGGTAAATATAAGTATCACTGTGGTCTGAATATTGCCTTGCGTCGTTGAGCCGAGGCGCATGATATGATACATCTCCCACGATGGCTGCGACTCGCTTGTATTGATAATCATGTTCTGCGAAACGCTCAGCCGCTGTGTTGAGAGGAATACCCGGAGTAGGATAGGCAGGATGCAGGCGAAGAATCTCTTCGATCGTGCTGTTGGGAAAGCCGAAGCCAGTCTGTGTCCGGAGGTACCATCGAAGGTCGTCATCTGTGTTGATCACACCATCGGCAGGCGCATCATCGGTGCCTTCATGTGAGTTTGTGCCGTACAAACGGAGTCCTGAACGGAGCCGTCGAAATGGTCATCAGAACGACCGCCGTACATCATGAGAAGCTGCCCGACAGCAAAAGAGCCGGAAGACTCGCCTCAGATGATCACCTGAGACTTGTTGCCGGAGAAGGATTCGATGTTTTCCTGGACCTACGCCAGAGCTTGTCGCATGTCTCGCAGGGCGAGATTCGTGTCTGCGAGAGAAAGCGGTAAGCCCGTTGGGATGCTTGATATCCTGGGCTGGTGCAGACTATCTTCATGCACGTCGTGGATCCTGTTGGGCACGATGCGAGATGCTGTTCCTTCCGGTCGCACTGCAGCTCACCTTGGCGGACGCATCTTATGGCTACGCGGCGCTTTCTCTTCGTCTATCGTTCATGTCGCCCTACCATCAGGGCAGCGAGCGATGGATGTGTATACACAACGCGAACGTTCGCAAAGCATTGACGAGTCATCTTGTGCCTTTGTGTTCGGATACTGTGTGCCTGTCCCGTGGGAAGCTGTTAAAGCGATCACGTCCGAAAGACACCAGGCCGACAGCATAAGTGAATACTCGCTCACACTACCGACTCTATCTGATATATGCGGTATTCGATCCGGTAGTTGTTGTCATGGTTACGACCGCCGGTCAGAGTTTGGTGAATACGAAAGCCAGGGTAGTGATGTATGCAACGATTGTGCGTTTTTCGACAGCACAGAGATGATGTACTTGCTGTCGCCGCCAGTAGTCTCGGAACATGAGCATCGCTTGTTGACCAGCAACGATGGGGGTATTTAGAAAAGGAGGAAGCCCAGATCAAGAAGTTTGCAATGGACGCGGCAGGAGTGGATCTCTTCCCCAGATGACATCGACCCGACCCAGCCTCCTGATGTGCTCGCTGCAGTGTGAGAGCTAAAGCCAATGAGACGCCTTCCTCGACTACCTCAGTCTTTGCGCCAACACTCTCTCCTCTCTTATCCTTACTCAAAACACATCGACCACCCATCTCAGCCTCTTCAGAACCACCACGCGACACCATTGACAGCTCACACTTGATCGCGCAACCAAAAGCTCCCACCCAAGATCCATTGCGCCAAGCCCAGCAGCTAGCACAGGACACCTACCTACCACAATGGCAGAAAAGGAGATCAAGGAAGGCGACCAAGGTACGTGCACCCTCTCATCGCAGTCGCGTACATCTGCTGCAGCTGTGCGATGCATTGGCGACATCTAATCGCATCCGCGCTGGCGGCGATGACCTCGTCGCGTCGATCAACCTCCGAGGCCTGCTTAGTCATCAGATCTGCCCATACTGCCAACAAGAACGATTCGACTAACGTGATATGCGACGCGCAGTCTCCTGGAACTGGTCCGGCAGCAACCCTGGCGGCAAGGCCGTTGAAGTCAAAGAAGGCGACGTCAACATGGAGACCAAATCCGGCAACACGGTGACCAAGCACGGCGAGGCAGGGAACCCAGCAGTCTACATCGAGCGCTCTGGCCACGACGTCGTCAAGAAAGCCTCCGAGCTGAACGTCGACAAGCCAGGCGACAAGCACAAAGAAGATAAGGGCGAGGAGAAAGAGGTCTCCAAAGACGACGAGAAGAAAGAGAACGGCGACGCCGAGACAGGCGACAAGCGCAAAGCCGAAGAAACCGCCGAGGAGAAGAAAGATGGCGAGGACGGCGGGGCCGCTGCGAAGAAGCAGAAGAAAGACGGACCGAAGGAGAACGGCGACGCGCCAAAGAAGAAGGGCCGACCAGCGAAGAAGGACGCCAATGGCAATGCTGCGCCAAAGAAAGAGGCGAAGAAGAAGGAGCCCAAGAAGGCCGCGACTGAAAGTGGTGAACCGCGCCGATCTGGTC
The DNA here is from genome assembly GCA_002116355.1 of Dothistroma pini CBS 116487. Classification (NCBI taxonomy): domain Eukaryota; kingdom Fungi; phylum Ascomycota; class Dothideomycetes; order Mycosphaerellales; family Mycosphaerellaceae; genus Dothistroma; species Dothistroma pini. Next base: position 92,846 of record KZ108199.1, read on the forward strand.
GCACCAAGTCTTAGGTGCATGCAGTGCATGTGCATGTTCAACACTCGTGCAACAACAGCGATGAATGCGTTCAGCGCAAGCTGCCAGACTTGTACGGTCGGAGATGACAACAAGGGCGTATATGGAAATATTGATTGGGGGTGGAGAGGTAAAGGGTCGGTAAGGTGGTGACAGGCCTGAAAAGCCTTGTGATTATTTTGGTTCGGGCAATGTTGTTCCTGTACAGTAGCCTAGGTTCCCACTGCGATTATTGGTGTGCGCAGCAATGAAATGAAGATGTCCTGAAAACTTGTGTGTCACTTCCATCGCGAAGTTGGTTGTCTCTAGCCGATCTGACAGGTGACAGGCTCAGGGTGCTTCTGGCGATGCCCTGAGTGGCGCGCCGCGTGCTTCCACAACGTGCTGTGCTGAGCTTGGTGCAGGCTTTTCCGTATCACCACCCGCCAGGTCGAGCTTGAAGCCGCCAGGTACCAGCTTCTAAAAGCACGATTTGGGTCATACTCCTCACTGACTCTGCGCATAGACTCCAGATTGCCTCGTCACTCCCCAGCGGGCTTTGCCGTGGCGCTGCGTACAGCATATACTCCAACGGCATCACCTCCGGATACGTCTCACGAATGTCTTCCACCCACTGCTCGGCATGCTCGTAAATGATCTGACTGACTTTTGGATCTCCCCAGCGAAGTTAGAGCAGAACGGTAATGTAGTCGTCGCTGGTGTTGTCGAGGCCGAGCATGTTGCCACCCCTGGCGATGCTGCGTGCGGTGTAGAAATGCGATTAGGGTCGGTAGACAAAAGTGCATTGGAACGTCACGGCTAAAATCGCGTTGGCGGTGAAGCGGTAGAAGGATTCCGTGGCGAATTGGACGGTTTGGAGCATTGTGCGATTGTTGATGATGCCGACTGAAGTGGTGAGGTATCTGTTCGAATCAGCATGGTCGGGCGCGCGAAGAGTGAGTGGACGAGGTCGTACCTTCTTGCCCGCTGGCCATCCTGCTGAAAGCTTTTGTGCTTCAGAGTGTTGCGGAGTTGCGGCTGCATGTCTATGAACGGTCGATGCAGAGGGCTGGCGTGAGCTTCTGCAGTGTCTACAAGGACGTTTTCGATAGTTCGTTGGTAGTCTGTGCCATCAAAGTTGCACTATACCGCCACAGCAGTGTCGGGATCCTCGTGGTTGTGTGTCGTTAGGTGATGGGTTTCGTCAAGCGCTTTCTCGCTGTCGGTGAAGTTGCCTTCAACAGCGACACCGCCCCAAAGTGCTCGATTCTCGCACGCAGCAAGGGAGATTCGCGTGACTATGCCGAAGGTATCATCACCGCCCTTTTGAGGCCAAGAAGAGGTCTTTGTGGCTTGTTGCGTTGACATTGACAATGTTGCACCAGCCAGCACGATCTGCAATTATACCTGTCAGCGCCAACAGTGTTTGTGACATTCGTATGTCGAAGCTGCCCATACTACCTGACCAGCCAATCTGTAGGTTCGCACCTCATAGTTGATCGCATTGTCGGCAATGATCCCGGTACGAGGTGTGGACCACGAATATCATCCACCAAGAGTGAAACCGTCAATACCAACTTCCTCAGCTCGGCTGCCCGGAAAGAACACTGCTTCGAGTCAGCTCGGAAGATGGGATGAGCATGTTCAATGTTTGAGCATAGACAACACTCACCTCGGCTGCGCTCTAGGTTTTCACACGCATTGCCCCAAGTGCCCCCAGTGCCCAGAAAAACATGAGATTTGTCATCCGCCAGCGTTGTCTCGGTGATCCAGCTCAAATCTCGGGCCACGCCATTCTCCATGGTGTTAATGCCAGGCCATGGTGAGTGACCTCCTGATTCCGCCGAGAATTACCATGCTGTGTCGACAATGATGCGCATCGGCCCTAACACGTCTTGTACATCCGTCGAAAGGGATGAGCACCTTGGTGTGAGGTCGGCGATCTTGGACCAGCGTGGGATTGGATGATCGTCGTAGATAAAGAGCTGGCGCGGAAAATTGCGGTAGAGTCACTGGCAGCAGAAGAGGGTGGTATTGAATGCTTGTGCGTGTGCAAGCGTAAACAGGAAGAGCACGCAAAGAGATATGTGCAATGCGCTTAGCGTTGGTGCCATGACTGTGGCGGTCAGAATGTGGCCTCGTCTATGGCCGTGCTGTGGTTTGGTCTCGATCATCGAAGGCGAGAAAGATCCGTGGTTGTTCACTTGTGGCACTAGGATTCTACTCAAGATGTGTAGAGCAGATGCAAAAACTGAGCACCTCTTCACAAGTAAGAAGCACATGCAAGCTTTACTCTGTGCTCATGCGCAGCCTACCTCTGGTAATCACCAGATCAGAGAGTACTGGGCATGGTTTTGCAATATTCATAATCCCTGGTCGTTGCTTGCAATAGGGAGACCTGATTTGGCATGGTAGTCGACGAAGAGAACAGTAATGAGCAGAAGGAGATGACTTGCATGAGACATTGAGCCAAGACTCCTAGTGTTTTGACGTCCCATCAGATCCTTCTTGTGTCGTGTTGTCGGCAATTGAATGCAGAGGACGACTGGGCTGACTTGTGACGAATCGATGTCAAAATGATGAGGTTTCGTTGTGAGTGTGAAAGAAGGAGCAGTTCTTGATCCCCGTCATACCATGCTTCGGCCCGAGGCTGGGGCTCTGCATTACGTCATCGTCGATCGGCTATCATGAAACATCAAAGATCCGATATTGAATCTCTTCCTCTTCGTGCTACTTCATAATGCAGCCTCTGCTTCGTGCTGTTGTGAGATGTTCTAACCAACGATATGCGCTCCCCGCTGGACACCAACTCAAACGGTGGCAGCAGTCACGATGTGTCAGCTGTACAGCGAGACGCCGCCAGGAAGAAGGTCCAGATAAGCAGTCTGAAGGATTCACTGGCTATGTCGCCGATATGCTCGATGCACCTTTGCACAAGGTCCAGCCCGCTACTAGAACCCAGCCGGAACCATCGCCACCTGAGGATCTGCCCATGACGACCAGGGAGGAGACTTTGGCCAAAGCACGACTTGTATTTGGATCACGATTAGCAGGACCAGAGGAGAGGCAGAAGGAGCTGGAAGGTAGAAGTCAAATGATTGCAGGAGTCCGTGTGCCTCCAAAACCTGAAGAGCCAGACAATTGCTGCATGTCAGGATGCGTAAATTGCGTGTGGGAGCTCTATCGAGAGGATATGGAGGAATATCTGGCCAAGAGAAGCGAGGCCAATCACAAGATGATGGAGCAAAGGACAACCGGTCAGGCAACAGGTATGATGGCGCAAGAAGCTGGCACGCCCAGCCATGTCGCGGTCAGCATGGACGACGATGGTGGAGGAAGCGAGACGAACTGGGCGCCTATTTCGCAACCGAACACGAGCAAAGCCACGGCAGATGATGACGATCCTCTTGCCGGTATTCCTGTTGGTATCAGGGAATTCATGAAGACTGAGAAGAGGCTGAAAGCGAAGCAAAAGGCTGCCGGCAAGCATATCGAGACTGCTTTGGACAAAGACTTGCGAGCTAGTGTATGGGGCCATGGATGAGATATGCCTCTCCGACAGCATGCAATCGTCCCGACTCAAATTGTTGGTACTGCCATCGACATTCCTCGCTCGGGGTCTCTAATGCCATAATGAATTTTCCGAGAAATAGTCATCACCTAGATGAACCACGCATCTCCCGCCACAAGACCTTGAGTAGCCTTCAGGCTTGTGCAAAGCCACTCGATCTCCTTCTTGGCACCTGAATCTTCATCATTTGGCCTCCTGAACTCCAAGAGCATGACTGTTTTCCTTGCAATGCCATCCGGCTCTCCAGTCTGCTGGCAATACACCATCACACTCACCAACTCTGGCTGTCCTTCAGAAGTCCTGCCTTTGCCGTGCAGGTTAATGTCGATGGCTTTACACTGCCAGTTGGGATGTTGCTCAGCATTGTATCGGATCGACTCGATGAAGCCTGCTTTGTCCAGCGCTGTGTCCGGAAAGAACGCCCAAAACCCAACAAAGCTGTGACTTAGACAGTCTGAGAGCAGGCCAAAATCTCGGTCATTGAGGGCATAGTTGATGGTGAGAGCTTGTGCACGGACTTTGATCAAGGCGTCCGTCTCTTCCGGACGCTTGTTCTCTGTGCGGCGCTTTTCTTCTGGCGATGTCGAATTCATCGGATTGTTCTTCTAACCAGATTCAACCGGTGAGTCGGGCTCTTGTGTTGTGAGAAGTGTCAGATCGACACTGATTTCAATGTGCTGCCCGTCAAAAGCCCTTCACACGATCCGACTTTCTTCCGAGGAGTCGGCATCGGTGTGTCGGTTATGGGAGGTGTATCGGTCCAATAGTTGCAGCGAGGTGGTTGGACAGCTAGCAACATGGAAGAAGACGAACACAATCGACACAACGACGACTTAGACGAAATCGCGATGGATACCATATCCGTCCTCAACGAAACAATGATTGACTGCAGGAGCGCAATATCTTGGCGACCAAAGCTCGATTTAGCAGGAGCGCAACGAAACGACGATTGACTGCAGGAGTGCGTTCCAAGCATCTTACCTTTCCTCGACTATGGACCAGCGCACGTTTCCATCGGCCAGACCAGGCTTCTAACTGGGAAGAGGTGTATGTAACACACCCTCATCTGAAAGAAACTGGAGTCGCTCTACGAATGGTACGTCATCAACTCTGCAAGTAGAAGGTGTCTCGGCAAGTGCCTCGACGCTACAAGGTGACGCGAGCACAAATGCAGCGAGCTCTGCATGGCGACAACGACCATTTTCGAAGCACCGCGTGGAAAGCCTGCGAAACATTCACGTCAGAGTGGAAGATGTACAAAGAGCAGGCTGAAGATGCACTACATGATAAGCAGTTTCAGGGTGGCGTACAACACAGACTGTCCGCCCAAGCTCAACCACCATTAACCTTGGGAGCAACCCATTCCGACTTTTTACCTTCGCTGCCAAAGTCGTCATCGTACCACCCGCACATCAATGTAGCAGCCGTTCAGACGGTCAACAGCTGCGGACTTGCCATTACTATGAGGCATTTGCACACCAACCAAAGCTGGTATACTAGGAAAGTCGACGCGCAACAAGCTCACACGATCGCCATGGTGTTTTGCTGGACCGCACTCGACGAGCTTGGTGCTTGTAGCAGAAGCTAGATCTCACTCCTCAAGACCATAACAGCTCTGTCACGGCGGAAGCGCCCTGGCACCTGGTCAGCTTGTGTCACCGCGGAATGTCATTGTATACGCAATCTCGAGGCCTTGTCAGCGAACTGCTGCTGCGCTTTGGGAAGCACTGCACGAAGGGTAAGCTTGTCGAAGAGTTCGAGATGGTTGTAGATCAGCTTTGCAGATCTGCCGGAAGCTTCTCAGGTTGTGGTGGGTTTGTTGGTGGTATTGTTGCTGTTGAGTACTCGGAGTCGGATCCTTGTAGAGCCAGAACAAGAAGAGGAGCGGTGGCTTCTTATAGCAGGCACTGGGACATTCTGCACAATACAAGCAGCAGCCTATTGTCTCCACAGATTTACATCGTTTGCATTCCCTCGTTGGGAAACTCACGTTCAGAGGCTCCACGATTTCGCGTGCAACGTGTCTTCAACTTGAGCCGCTCGCGCCGAGAACCTCTTTCATGAGTTTGTGCTCGATTAGCCGGTCTGCTTTGATATGATGGCAAGATGGTCGTAATCACTCACATTGTGGAGCCACGCCTCTCTAGTAAGCCGCAAATACAGTGTATCCTGCCACTCATCCCCCAGCTTGAAGCTCTTCTCGGCACGACCACTCTCAACAAAGCCAAGCTTCTTCAAGACGTCGAGACTCGCTTGATTTCGCGGCTCAGTGTCTGCTGTGATCGAAGGATACAACCACTGATTTCGCAGCTCCATGAATGACAGGTTCACATGCGGGTCCGGTACAGCCTCTCCCAGGGTGATTTCAGCCTCATGGTCCTGCTTTAAGCTAAACAGGTTGGCCAGGAGCGTCGTCAGCGCCTCTTTGGCCTTCCGTCCACCCCAATATGTCCGGTTCAATACAAATCCGATCTCGTGAGATGGACGAGCTCGAAAGATGCCGACTTTGTCAATTACGCGCGGTCTGCCGCTCGCAATTACCGGCAGATCGGCAGTCTCACACTCGAAATCGTCTTTCAGGCAGATGGCGAAGTCAGTGACGCCGTTCTGGCTGGAGGTTACCATTGATGACACCCATGCCTCTGTGCGTGCAAGGTCTGCGTGCGGCAGCTCGCTCCTGCAAGCCAAAGTCAATACACATAGCGAGCGACGGAAGTAGGTCTCTACCAGAACTTTGGTGGAACGCGATTAATTCCTCTCGTTCAGCGGCACGAAGGATCAAGCATCGGGTCTGGATGGTGACCATGTTCGTTGAGGACATCACGATGACCGTGTTCCTCAGGGACAGCATTTCATATTTGAAGCACAACGCTGCTGTTACACGGAGGGCTGACTTGTACCAGGAATTATTCATAGCGCGATAGAGACGGGAGCTGGCGATGAGGTGAAGCAAGGGAGGCGGAGGCGCATGGGTGGCTACATTAGGCATACATAAGCTAGCGTATGCACGCCAAGCACCAACCACGGTCATTAGCGTACTCCTGTACCTTTTTGGCCACACCACCTTTCTCGTCGTCAACATGGGATGGAAGTCACTTCACAGACCCCAAATTCTCCTTTGCAAATCTATGGTACCTCACTTATTTTTCTACCCCTTCCTCTCCTTCATCGCCTGATTCATAACCACGAAGATACTCTTCGCAATCTCCTTCCACTCCTCCTGCTTATCCTCCCGACATGCCGAGAACCGATCAGGGTGGAACCGAAGTCTCTCCTTCTTCAGATCATAGTCTCTCAAAGTCAAGAAGAAGACCTTCAGGTCCTTCTCCCAGTCCTTGTCTTTCACGACGGGCGGATGTGGGAACTTCTGGATCTTGGAATAGTCGGAAAAGCCGTCATTGACACATTGACGCCAATTCCTGATGGTCTGCGGGGAGGGTGGAAAGGGAGGGGGAGATGTGCGGCTAGGCCCGGCTGCTCGAGGTGGCGATGCACTTGATCTAGAGGAGGTGTCGGGTGTGCTGTGGGTTGAGTGCTGATGATTGGAGTAGGGTTGAGAGCTATTGGGGCGACGGTACTCATAGCGAGGCTGCGGCCTTCTTGATCTGGATGACCTTCCTTCATCAGGCGCATGATACTCATAGCGAGGCTGGGCATGTCGTGGCATGCTTGATCTCCTCGAGCTGTACGAGCTGTTGGTACCAGTGTGTGCCTCACGAGTGTAGTCCCTACAACTGCCGCGCCCAGACTCCTCAGCACGACTGGGGTACGAGGACCCGTCCCCACGACCGGAAGATGAGGACGTATCGTGGTAGTAACGATGCGTCGTAGACCCTCGCTCACGATCTTGCTGACGCCTCAATCTGCTTCTCATTTCGAGAAGATCAGCCTCCGCCACCCTGGCCGCCTCACCAAGCCTTCGAATTCGCTCATCAGTCTCGCAATACTCTTCCTTTATGTCCTCGAAGCGATTGAGATTTTTCCGATGCTCGGCGATCAAAGCATCACGTCGAGGGCCACGGCAGAGTTCATCCAGGAACTCGAGCTTTTCTCGTGTCTCGTAGAGCTCTGCTCTGAGTCGACGGCGATCATCGATGCAGTCTGAAAGAACGTGCATGATTCTGCTGAAGCGATCCTGCGCTTCAGCGAGCTCGCTGTGATTGCCCATCTTCGGATGAAGTTTCGAAAAGGTATGTCCTATCTGTGATAACATTTCGTCGATGCTGCGAGTGATTGATGTCAGCCTTGGGAGGGAACGTACCGAGCGGCGCGCAAGAGTGCTCCACATGACTCGAGGTCCTTTCATCGTTGGTGTCGTTAAAGCGCATTGTGTTATGTGTTGAAAGAATAACACAAAGGTGATGTATAGGTCATGGACGTAAGTCTACACAAAGGGAATGCTGAAGAGGCGGCCGGGCTCGAGTTAGTGTACCATGTCGCGTATGGCGGCGTGTGAAGAGTTTCGTTCGACTTGCTGACCATAGTACGCTTGAGCAACATGCAATCGAACAAGACTTCTACCAATGTGCCATAAATCTAATTCTACGTCATGTACTTCGTCGCTGTCATAGTCATTCCTATATACGAGTGAATGCTGGGTTTTGGAATCCATCTGATCAATGCAGCTGTGGACACGTTAACATCTAGCCATCGACCATCTTGTTGAACACTTTGTCGCAAACATTCTTGCTTTCGCCGCGAGCTCCTGGGAGATCAGCTTCGATGAAAGCACCATGTTGTTCCAAAGAATGCCAAGCGTGCGTAGAGAGACGTATTTGATGTTCTGTACCAGAACGACATCTGATGCTGTCAACGACACATGGCACTAACTGGCGGCGATGTTCTTGATCGCTGCGCTCGATCATCTCCTGTTACGGCCATTGTCTTCATGCACCAGTCGACCCTGCCTTTGCTGACATTGAGGACGCACCGGGGAGTAGCACGATAAGTTCGCGGCTGCAAATGATAGCTCGTGAACGGCCCCTTCGATGGAGGAGGGAGGTCGAAGCGGTCTGAAGTGGACCCCTACCAACAGACATTTGTGCCCCGCGAGTCCGAAGATCCTGGTCAAGTGCCTGACAGCAGTCAAACACAAGCACAACAAGCAGCGCAACTTTCTTGACACCCATCAACCAGAAGCACCTACAACTCGAACAACACCACCTACGCCACCACTCCTTAATCTCAACCACCTTCCCTCACCACACAACCACTTACCACAGCGACCATGTCTTGGCAAGGTACGTCCCCGTTACCTACAGGCGCAAGCCCGAAGGACCACCCACTAACGCACCCTCCCAGCTTACGTCGACCAAAGGTATCCCTCCTCTCCCACTCTCCTCACACACATCTACTAACCACACCCCTCAGCCTCGTCGGCACCGGCAACGTCGACAAAGCCGCAATCTTCAGCGCTGCAGGCGACAGCGTGTGGGCCACGTCCTCGGGATTCCAAGTCTCGCCGCAAGAGATGCAAGAGATCGTCACCGCCTACAAGGACACCGCCGACGTGAAACAAGTCCAGTCGACGGGTCTGCACATCGCGGGGGAGAAGTTCGTGGTGCTGAAGGCGGATGATAGGAGTATTTACGGGAAGAAGGTGAGTGAGATGACACCTGGGATGTGATACGATGGAACACAAGAGGAGGAACGAATTATATGGCAGGGGGCGTGAACAAAAGGATATGGTAGGGTTTCTGTGAGGGGCTAATGCTGACTTGGAACAAACAGGGACGGGAAGGGGTCGTGATCGTAAAGACGACACAGGCAATCCTCGTAGCACATTATCCCGAGAGCGTGCAGCCAGGCAGTGCGGCGAACACAGTCGAGCAGCTTGGGGATTACTTGATCAAGGTCGGATACTAAGTGCGAAACATACCCACGCCGATCGGGCTCTTACGCGACGACGAGGAACGGCCGTGAAGCAAGAGCACGATACGAGGCGAAACGGTGAAGGTAGAAGACGAGGAGAAGAGCAAGAATTCCATGTGCATATGTGAACCAAGACACAACAACAGACAAGAAGATCACTGGCTGGCGTTTCTTAATGGCAAGGCTTTCCTTCTGTCCTCTTTCGGATGAAGGAAATTTACTTGGTTTTGCTTCCTTCAACTGGAAGGTGCAGCGTGTTGCACAAGTGGCATGGGAACGTAGCATACGTGTAGCGATAGTCGAATGGAAATTGTCGCTCATGATCCAAAAGCTTTTCTTAGCTGCGTTGATCTACTCTACTTGTACAGGGTATTCTCACTTCCCAGCGTCAGGAATGACAGTATTTCAAGGTGCGTTGAAAGAACTTTTCCGCTCTCTAGTCAGCGTCATGGAGTATACTGAAGATATCTGCCCACAATTCGACCAAGTCATCTGGCAGATCCGAGCCATTTCCGTCTTCGTCGGCGAGGTAGGCACACCTCGCATATTCCACGCTTTCGATGACCGTTGCCGAGTTGAAGTGTACTCTGCTAACAACACGGGCGTGTCCCATTCCGTTGTACAGTCCCAGCATAGCTGCGATAGGTTGTCCACCGGGCGCGCGCCAACGAAGATAGCAGAAGAAGAACTATTGTCTTTCACTATAACGGCTCCTGCTGTGGGTCCGACTGCCGCCGCCGATGCTCCGACCAGAGTTCGAAGAGCTTGAGTAGGTCGAAGTGCTTGGTCTGAAAGAGCTGCCATGGCGCCGTGGAGGATGATTTCTAGATCGTGATTTCATCCGTCCGTTCCTGCTGACGCTACGGCCTCTGCTCTGGCGGTCGTGTGAGTGGCTTGTGCTGCGGGATAGCCGTTGTCGTTCACCATATCCTGATTCTCGTCGTCGATGCGAGTCCGCTTGTCGTCTACAATGTCTGCTGACTCTGCGACTTCTGCTCCAACTGTCGCCCGGATTGCTTGGGCTGGGCATGGCCCTGCCACAGTGACCTCGTCGTGGAGACAGACTCGCCTATCTCCTCCCACCACGACGATCTCGGCTCGGGCTGCGGCTCCTGCTTCGACTGTCGCTTGAGTAGCTTGGGCTGCGTCGTCTCCTCCCAACGTGCTCCCGACGTGGAGGTGGGCTGCGACTGTAGCTTGGGCTTCTCGTTCTCTTTGGCGGACTTCCTCCCCTCCTTGGCGGGCTCCTGCTTCGTGACTCTCCTCTCGGCCTGTAGCTGTCCCGATCGTCATATCGATCTCTGTACCCTCCACTACCTCCACCACCTCTTCCACCATATCTCGGCCCTGGACTAATTCTCCTGCCACCTCGTCCGGCCCCTCCGTAGCTTGGCGAGCCTCTATCTGGTGGAGGTGGCCTTCCGTATCCTCCTCCTCCGGGCGGCGGTCTCTGAGGCGGTCCGCCCTCTCGGTGTCGATGTGGCTCACCAAACCTGTTCGGTGGTGGTCTCATTGGTGGCGGACTCCGGCTGAATCTCCGTCGCGGCAGTACTATGCTAACCGAGATCAACGCTCCATCCAGCTGTGCCTCGTGCATATTTGCAATCGCACTTTCCGCATAGGAAGGCTGCGAGAACAGCACATATGCAATTCCCCGGTTCGTCATGAAGTGCTTGTTCATCGGCATCTCCAGATCCTGAATCTCGCCATACGTGCTGAAGATCTCGCGGAGGTGATTGACATTGACGTTCTTGGTGAGCTTCTCAATCACAATTTTGGCGGAACGTGGGCGATTTGGGCTGTCAGAGCGGCTCCTCGACCTAGATCTGGACCTGCTGGCGCTGCGAGACCGTCCTCGCGGTGACCTGCTGCGGGAATAGCTGCGACTTCTGCGGGATGGTGTACGAGAGGGCGTGCGGGACTTGATGCGCGTGCCGTTCAGCACGGGAGCATTGTTGTCGTGTGATTGTCGCGCATCGTCTTCGGCGGTTGCGGGAGGTGTCGGGGTGCGCGAGCGGCCACGAGACTCACTACGTCGGTCGGACATGTCGTGAGCGATGTTGGCGGTGATATTATAGATGCGGTATGCTCATGGTGTTGGTAGTGATGCTGTCCTTTGCGTTGCTTGCACAGAGGAAGTTGCTCGGCTTTGAAAAGCTCACGGCGTATGCACGTCAAATTTTAGCGTCAGTTTATGAATACGCCGTGTAACACGTCAATGATGCAGCATATTTCCATCCATTGCACTGCATCAATCGACCATGCGAAATAGCTTGTCGCGTACAGCCCGACAACTGTCTCGCAATGTCAACCAGTCGATAGTGCCCTCACGCCGAGTCTCCGGTGTGAGATGGAACTCCACGGACGATGGCCACAAATGGTCGACACCATTGGCGAAGCAGCTGGCTGAGGCGATCACAGTACGAAGCCAACATCGACCCAACCGCCGCTACAGCCGTTGACGAGATGATAGACGACTGGACCGTTGCCTGTAGCCTCGTACATGCGACAAGTCCTAACATCCGACCTGGGAGGGTACTACACTGGAGCGCTCTCCCCCGACCGCGATCCATTTGGAACAAAAGGAGACTTCGTCACATCGCCCGAGATCAGCCAGATCTTTGGTGAGCTCATAGGGCTATGGGTAGTGGCAGAGTGGGTGGCTCAAGGCAGAAAGAGCGAGGGCGTCTACCTGATGGAAGTCGGACCCGGTAGAGGCACGCTTATGGATGATCTGCTTCGTGTAAGAGTGTCGCGTTATGATGGGGTGATGATGTGTCTAACGCACCGATGCAGACTATTCGGAACTTCCAACCACTAGCAAAGGCGATCGAAGCTGTATATCTGGTCGAAGCAAGCGCACCACTGCGGCAATCACAACACAAGCTGCTCTGTGCGGAGAACGAGTTCGAGAAGAGCGAGCTAGGCTGGCAGAGCGTCAGCAGGCATTCGCCAGACTTGAAGATCATATGGACAGAGGACGTTCGCCTTGTACCACGAGAAGCCAACAAGACACCATTCATCATCGCACATGAGTTCTTCGATGCCCTGCCCATACACATCTTCCAGGCATCGAAGCTATCACAGCCAGAACAAGACAAGCCTATGCAGACACCGACGGGTCCAATTAAAACACAGCGAATCCAGGCACCAACCAGTCAGTGGCGGGAACTACTAGTCTCGCCTAAACCACCCCATCGACTGAAGGAAGGAGAATCGGAGTTCGAGCTGTCTCTGTCACGAACGCAAACACCACATTCGATGTACCTTCCAGAAACGTCACCTCGGTACACAGCTTTGAAGGGGACAGACGGCGCGACAATCGAAATCAGTCCGGAAAGTCAGGCATATGCTCGAGACTTTGCCATTAGGCTAGGAGGCTCAAATCCAGAAGATTTCGCTGCGGCATCAAGGCCTAGAGCAGCGATCCCTAGCCGGAACGTGCCTTCGGGGACGCAGGAAACTCCCTTGCGAAAATCAGAGCCTTCTGGCGCCGCAATCATCATCGACTATGGACCAGCCGCAACGATACCTACCAACTCTTTACGGGGCATTCGCGCTCACAGGCGCGTCTCACCTTTTGAAGCGGCTGGTGCAACGGATGTCAGCGCCGATGTCGACTTTATGGCATTGGCCGAGACCGCGATAAACTCATCGCCTGGTGTCGAAGTCCACGGTCCCGTTGACCAAGCTCGGTTTTTGACCGCTATGGGGATAGAAGAGCGCGCAGCTCAAATTGTCAAGAAGGCTGTCGACAAAGAGCGGGCAGGATCCACCGGTAAAGACAAGAGTGAACTCACGGACCTAGTCAAACGCATTGAGAGCGGCTGGAAACGCTTGGTAGACATCAGCCCGCAAGGCATGGGACGTCTGTACCAAGTGCTGGCTATCGTCCCATACAAACCTCCGATGGAAGGTCAGCCTCGCAGGAGACCCGTCGGCTTCGGTGGCGACGTCACGCTCTGAAGGACGCATTTAGCTTTCTTCAACGAGCCTGGTCGCACAACCCTACGATCTCATCATCAGCACCCATAGTCAAAATGCTCTCTTGGGCCTCAAAGTCGTGCCGCCTGTACAGAGTCGCACGAATTGGAGAGGCTCCAAGATAACACTCCAGACCATCTTTATCAACCAAGTCCAGTCCATGCTGCAGCAATTGGCTCGCAATGCCACGACCTCGATGCTCCGGCACGATGCTGATGGTCGCAAGGACTGTACAATCCATTCATCAGTCATGTACAACAACACACATCCCTTCGACATCCCCTCCGTCTAAGTACGCTCAACAATAGTTTCTCCTCCCCGCCAACCTCACCCGCTCCTTCATCCCATCCAACTTCTCATCCAACTCCGCAAAAACCCCCGCCCTAACAAACTCCGGCATCCCAGCCCTTTCTCTTCTACCCCATTGCCGCTCCCGTTTTCATCATCCTCTCCGCCACTACCATCTCCCGCAGGTCTATACCACACACTCATTTCCAACACGTGACGAGTCGCCTCATCTACAGCGTTGGAGTAGTACTTTCCCGGAGATTTCGCGTTCCGGACTGAACGCTGCAGCCGCCATTGGTCAAGTTCGTCGCTTTGGGCAGTCTTCATGTGGGAGAGGAGAGTTGAGGAGAAGAGGGGATCGAAAGCGAAAGCGAAAATGGCGGCGTGGGTTATGGATGGAGAATCCGGGGTTTGGACTGGGGATATTGTGATGGACATTTTGGTAGAGAAGAGATTTGTTGACAGTTGGGATCTTGGTGTAGGAATCCAAGGGTTAGCTGTGTTCCCAGGCATCCATATTCGGAATTTGGACCGGTGTCGGCGTTCGGAGTGGATGAATGGAAGGATTATGGTTTTGGTGGAGACAACTAGATCGCATACAACAGCAGGTCGTTTGTCGTCAATGAGAAAGGAACGAAACGAAGCTCACGTTCTAATAGATATTCTCCTTTGGGATCTCGGATTCTGCGTTCAGATTTTTACACAATAATCCTTTTCGCTTCGCTTGAACGCTATCAGACATCAAATGAAGATCATCCCATCTCATCACTCCTCCTTCGCAAATAACCACCCACCATACCAAAACAACACAGGCACAGCGGTAGTACCACTAATCAGCCCCAACGTCAGGGTCATGATGTCCCACCCAGCAAGCTCAATCATCAGACCCGCCAATACAGGACCAATAGCATTTCCACCAGTCCACGCCATGTTGAACAGAGCATTCGCCTGACCGTACGATCCAGCTCCACTAGCTCTAACAACCCCAGCGTCGCGATCTGCGATGTCAATCTGATCTGCTCCATATATCATCTCTGCGAAGAGAGGCTCCAATGTAAGGGGCATGCAGAATCCGATCAATGTCAGTAGGACAATGAGGAGTGCTTTCTGGCCCATTTCATCGCGTGCCACTAGGCGGAGCAGGACCAGTGCGATTGTCAGGAGTGTGAAGCCCGCAGTTGCGAACCAGCGTCCAGATCCCGAGAAGCGGTCTTGGAGCTTTCCGACGATGGGACCGACGAGAGCTGGTGCGGAGAGTGGGAGGAAGACGAGGCCGCCGCCTGTGGCGTTCCAATGGAAGGTCTTGCTGACGAAGAGGGGGAGCGTAGCTTGAAAGCCGGAGAAGGTACCCGCCAGGACGAAGATTGCCCAGAGTGAGGCTACCATGCGGGTTGAGCAGAGCATGCGGACGATGCGTGGGCATTTGGATGTCTCGGTAGGCCGCGGCGGGAGACTGTAGCGTTGGAGGGAAGCACGGAGCTTTTCTTCGGAGATTTGAATCTCCGCGTTTGGTTTTTCCTCAACTGCTTGGAGCGGGCCATCTGATGTTGTGATGCCATTTGACCTCCAGCTCTGCATCATAGCTGCTATGGGAGACGCTGGTGCGTCGCTAGGTCTTCGGCTTGGCAAAGACACTGTCCGTCCACTGAGGCGTCGTGGTGAAATTGTACCAGGCTCAACTACAGACTCCATCGTGTCTGCCCTGACAGGACGAACGGTGACGACCGAGGTCTTCCTGTTGGACTTTGCTGCTTCTAGGTCCGTCTCCGTGGTCATCTCTGGCACGGTCTCCTCTTCCACGGTCATGCACTTCTCCTTCATGACGAATCTGAGCAAGATATCTAGGACGACCACACCAACGATCATGCCAAACACAGCATTATAGCCGGCACTCTGATAAACGACCCCACCGAGCAGTGGAGCTATCAAGCTTCCCATGTTGAGCGCAATGCCAACATATCCCATGTATTCGCCAATCTGTGCCTGACCCACGGTGTCAACCAGTACAGCCAGTCCAGTAGTCCACACAATAGTGCTCGAGAATCCCTGCAGCAGCCGTCCAATGACCTGTGCCGCGATGTGGGTGCCAAACCAAAGCATGAAGGTGGTTCCAAGCAGTATCATCAGACCGATCATGAAGGGTACTCGTCGAGATGTGCTCCGATCTGTGTACCATCCCCATGGTGCTGATGTTGCGAAGGCAGCAATGCCAAAGACGGCGAGTAGAATTGCTGTCCAGTACTGTACTTTGTCTTGTGGTATGCCGATTTGTGTATGTAGCGAGAAAGGTGCCACCGGTATTATGGCTGCGAAGAGAAACTGGTCTGTGAAGACAGCGTATGCCACGGTCAAAGTGATCAGGGCTTTGGACGACCGGAAGGTCTTGTATAGCTGACGAGCTCGGTCCATGTTGGTGAATGTGTGGTTCGTAACCCGTAACGATCCTGTATTGTGTTGATCTCGTGTGTTTGCAACAGCTTGTTCTTGTGCTTGTAGCATTTGAGGTTGTGTAATAGTAATATCCAGCTGTCGCAGGTAGACTTGTGGTTCTCAGGATAATCTTCGTGGGTACTTTCAAGCCTGTTCAGGACGCACCCCTTCAATGTCCAGCACTCAGAAACAACTGACCGAAGTGGGAACTGCCAAAGGATGAAAGCCACCTGCACCCTCCTTCAGATCTGAAGGCAAGACAGAATGCGAGAAATCCGTAAAGCAACTTCCAAGGACTCACAGCACAGGTCAATCTCACGGACTCACCGTAGCTCAAAGCAAGACCGTTACGGTCCGCGGTATAGCAATACCACAGCCAGCAATCCATGACCAACAACATGAGCGGTCGAAAGTCTCGCTTTGCATTGACCGCGTGCGCTACACCACAGGTAGCTATAACCAAGGTCTCGAGTTGTTGCAATGGCAGATGTGGCTGCCTGAGGAGGCCTGAGACAGCGGTGGTAGATCTTGAATCATCCGCGAGCAGGCGCGCCATGCATGCATGACCACCCGCAGAACATCGCAGACAAAGACGAGATCGTGCATCCAGGTGCATCGTGTGCAAATATAACGTGTTTCGTGGCTTACTTTACTCGTTTATGCCGTCCAGTGGCTTGCGTCGTGATTCGTCTCGACCGAGCTCGAGGAAAGGCTAAGTTGACATGTGCAGGTAGCTCGGGAGCTCGACGATGTGCTTTTGAGCAGTGCATGCAGCCCTAAGTGCGCAATGTTATGTGTTTTGCCGGTACGGTCCATACGTGGCTTGCAGTGAGGTGAGGGGGATGCGGTTGTTGCTGTTGTAGGTAGACAAGATCGTTGGAACACGAGAGCTTGCCGCATCCACGTGTCGCGGCACCGCACGGGCCCCGGATCTTTCAGACAGGGCATAGACTTCTGGGCGGCAGCCACGTCTCTCCCAATGCAAAGGAGTCTATACCTATGTGCATCGTCGGTGCGGACTCCGACGGCCGCCCCCCCCCCTCTCCTCTCCCCTCCCCGGGAAACACAAAAGACATACAGCGCATTTCTCCCCTTACATCCACTGAGATTGGGAGGAATAATTCATAAGCACCTTAGCTATCTCGCGGAACTTGGGAATGGCATGTGAGTCGCCTGAGAATGCGACGACTTCCACTTGATAGCGAGTGTACCGTTCAGTGCGCCTTCCTCAGCCCGACATGCTTTGGACGCGCTAGCGAATGTGCCGGCTCCTCGGTGGATTACTAAAGTCTGGTTCCTTGCCCAAATGCCTGTACAGAATGTGTCGCCTTCCTCGGTAGTGGCAACAGCTTCGCTGCAATGTGCCCATCTACATTCTCGTTTCTTGCCCCCAGTCCTATCGCTCATCTCCCCGCAGCAGGGCCGGTGGTGTTCGTGCCATCTGCGCCTCTTCTTATCCCCGTTGTCAGAGCACCGGCAATGCTTGCATCTACACTATGCGATGCGATTCCGTCGGTCAGGATGGATAAGCTCGTAAAGGTCAGCAGAATCGTTCTGTTCAGCAGGCTCGTGCTGGTCGTCATCATCGCTGTTGCCATCCTAAGGCCTAAAGGTAAGGCATGTCAGCCTGGTTCTCTCGACAAAAAGGGCAGAAGCCATGCGCCTGAGGAGTATGTCCAAGGTGTCGCAGTAGGGCTGCTGTACATGACCTTGCTTACCTATAGCTCTGACCACCACCGCCGCCGCGTCTCATGCCATCCGAGTACATCCGGCCTTCGTCACGGTATCTGCCTCTGTGTCCTCCAAAGCGGTCGCTGGGGTAGCCGTATCTGCCGTCTTGGTATGCGGGCTCTGCTCGTCGTGGACTGCGGTAATAGTCGTCTTCGTAGCCACGGTTGCCCCGGAGTGCAGCGTGATAGTCGTCTCGTGGCCTACGGTCCGGGCCTCCTCGACGCTCTTCGCGCAGTCGGTCTTGAGCCTCTCGTGACTCTGCGTTCTCGTCGACCTCCATGGTATCGTCCATGACCGCATCAGCAGGAGCTTCGACATCTGCTTGGGGCTGCGCTGCTGCAGTGCCGTTCCAGTAGACGTGCAGAGTGCGACCGTCAGCCTAGAAGCTGTCAGACTGTGCCGAAGTCATCCTGTCCAGTCATACATACCTTCTTTCCATTGAATGTGCTAATCACCTTCTCAGCGCCAGCTCGTTCTGTAAAAGTCATCTGTGCCAACACAGCTGGTCGAAGCTCTAGAATCTTGCAAGAGCACTCTCCACCGATTTCTTGCATCACGCTCTCGATGTCGGCTGCTGTGGTGCCTGGTGCAAAGTTTGCTGCCAGAACCACAAAAGGGCCAGCTGCGCCTCTTATGCTCATGCTTGCGCCATTGCCATTCGCAGCAGATGCATCGTATCCTGAATATCCATTGCTCTTAGCATCAGACAGTGGATCCGAGACTGGCTGTTGAATGTTGATGTCGCGCGTACGAGGAGCTTGCGGTGCCGATGGTCGAGTCTGTGGCAGTGGTCGGGCTTGTGGCGGAGGACGGTTGTTGCGCGGTGGAGCGGTGTTCGAGCGAGGGAGCGAAGCAGTGCGCTGTTAGAGATGTCAGCACTTGAGTTCGCGTTCTGAGCGAAAGCCGCGCGGTGTGCATACCTTGTTAACGCCCATGCGGCTGGCCAGACTGCCGCCAGCCGCAGCTTTGCCTCGCGCGTTTGGAGTTCGCGATCGCTGTCCGAAAACTTCTTGTGCCTTGATCTCGAAGATGTTCTTCTCGCGGTCTGTAAGCATGTCAGCATTCCGGAAGCTAGACTCTGGCCAGATGGTGGTACTCACGCTCTTTGAGCATAGCATTGAGATCGAGCGGCTTCTTGTTGTTCGACATGGCGCGCGTAACGATTGGAAATCCCGTCTTGATCGGTGATATAGCAATAGCACAGGCACAGCTTTCCTTGACAATGTGCGCGGAGCTGATACGGTGGTGTGTTGCGCAAGGTTGAAGTGGCAGGTTGAAGTCGCGACTGACAAGTTCCACACGCAGCAGGGATTCGACGGGCCGCCTTTCGGCGGACCTTGCCGAAGCTCGATCACATGAACAAAGAGCAGATTCCGGCATCTGACCAGCTTATAGCGTGCGCAAAGCCGAAAAGCTATTTCCGTCCCCAATTGTCGAGCGGACCCCAGGGAACCAACAAGAAGTTCGTCCTGATTTGGGCCCGGAGCGAGAGAAGAGTGCCGTGCCGTATCCAGCTGCGAGTGCCCATATGCCGGGTGGCCGGCAACGCCTGTGCCTACCACGCTCGAAGACGCTGTGCATACTCACAGAGTTCATGCCAGATTATGCAATACGTTTAGAGCGCCTCTATCCAGTCGGCAACGTATCGGTCTCTGTACCATACATATCGTGAGGCGCGCTTATGGGCCGTAGTAGCCTTCCATGATGCTTGCTGCTGCCAAGCGGTTGCCATTATCGGTGTCAGATGCGCTTGCAGGTGATGTAGATCCAAGCACCCTCCCAAGAGAGCATGGCAGTCACTGTTGACGACAGGCAACTGCTGTACAGCATAGTGCTATTGCAGCACCCGTGCCGGCCTTGGTTCATCTCTTCCTAAATAAACAAGGCACATCGTACAAGGTACGTACCAATCCTGAAGATACAAAATACAGCCATGTCGTCTCGATCGGAGGCGAAAACGCCACAACTCGAGAGGGAGGCAATATCACCTTCTCCAGCACGAAATGCTTCGCAAAGCAACCTCGAGAGCGGCCTCACTCTGACTAGGAAGAAGTCGTGGTTCGGAAGCGCTCGCGAGTGGGCATCGAAAGGCGCACATCATGCCAAGGGTTACTTCGACAAGCATAATGGTATCAGAGCAGAGACGTAGGCACTTGACAGCTTCTTGTCATCACAAGACTGCTGACCTTTGCTTTATAGTGGTCGAGGCAGACAACCTGAAGCCGATGAAACATACGATGGCGGGCTCCTGTCACCCGAGCTTGAGTGTTCGGATGATGATACTTCAAGAACGCCGTTCAAGCGGACATCGTTACGACACCGCACCTTCACGCCAAAGACTGCAGTAGCATCTTTACGTCAGCACACGCAGAGCGCGAAAGGCAGGCATAAGCGCGGCGCGTTGAGTGGCAACCACGGACTTGAAGCGGACAGTGCTATAGCTGAGCATGGGATGTCGACTCCTACCAGCGATGCTCCAAAAGGTCACGGCAGAAAATCCAGCACTGCGAAGAGTCTGGTGGGAAGCCTCCGCGGACTGGGCAGAAAAGCCACTGCCGCTCGCACTACTTCGCCAGAGAAAGTGCTTGAGCAACGTGAATCCTCCTTGTCATCAGATGAAGACGCCGCATTTGTGCCGCTTCCTTCATCGCCCATCAACATAACACCACTACCGACTTTAGCGCTGAATCTACCACCATCGGCTCTCGTTCCGGAGTCTTTTGGAAGAACGCCACCGGATGATTCTGAGCTGATGCGACAGACCGACCCAAGGAACATGGTCAGCGCCAGGCCGGTACCCACATACTACACACGTATTCCTGGTGAGGGTCTCCTTGACCACATAAACCTTCCACCCGGCTGTGCCGACAAGGCATGGTCACCTCGTGAACTTCTTGGCTTGGGAGCAGACGACGTGGGAATCTTGTCGAGCCCAGGACCCACTACACCCATGCCAGGAACGAACTGCAGCCTTGGGCTCGACGGCAGTCCTTTGCCAATTGCCAAGCCTGTGCCCCTGGCTCAGGCATCACCACAGCAGAACTTCACCAAGGCTGCGGGTGTTGACAGCGCCAACGATGAGACCGAACTGTTCGAGAGGAATGTCGAATACAAGGATGAGATCAAGAAGAAAGGACATCGAACGCTGAAAAGGATGGTCTCCTTGGACGCCATGGCTGAGAAATGTGCAGCCTTTACGCCAACCCAACGACGGAGCCCCACTCTGGGAAACCTTTCGGATGTCACCATCCAAGAATGCCCTGATGGCATGCCTAAGCTTACCAGACAATGGGCACATCTTCAGACGCCGTCAGCAGGCCATCGATGCCCGCAGACTGGAGACTGGAAGAGCGAGGATCCTTTCGCTCCTGGCAACGCTATTGGTGATCTTGCTGTAGATGGACCACCAGCCTCAGGAGCACAAGTCATACTGCCGTTGCGACCGAAAATCACGTTGCAGTCAGCCGATAGCGCAGAGCCACAGACTCTCAACGACCTTGATCTGCCAATGTTGGTCGACAGTATGGAGAACTCCGCCGTTGTTACAGACCAGCCAACAGCTTCTACAGATAAGGTACAGGTGTGCGAGTGGTCTGATCTTGAGATGCCGTCTCACAATAACCCGTTGTTCGTATCAGAGACGGCCCCCATGAGCGAACATAATATGACACCAATGACAAGACCTGATCTCGCAAGCAATGTTGAAAGCGAGACTGCAGTGCGTCCAGAGACACCCATCAGCGAGGTCGCCACAGAGGAACGTGCAGCCCAAATTGCCCACGCAGGCCATGCCCAATCGGATCTGGATGCGTTGTCCAACGAAAACACTACTGGTAATGTCGATGACGCCCAAGAGCATCTCGCCTATGAGCCATCACACTACGGATCAGATCAGGACAGCATGCACAGCCCTTTGTATCGGAAGTCGTCCGTGATGCAGATATATGAGCTTCTCACAAAGCACCAGACACCTAGCCCAACGCGAATGGCTACTGGAGTTATAAGCTCAAATACAGCCGCAGCTTTGTGGAAGTTCAGGCCATGGAATCCTAGCCCGCCGTCCACTGCCAAGAGGTCACTGGGAAACGCCATTGATAAACCGCCACGGCCACGACGCAGGTCGAGTGATCTCGAAGTCGAGCTCTCCGAGTCTGGTCGAAGTCCAGAGACGCGCTCGACTGTCTCCCCCAGAGATATTGGAGAAACGCCCAGCATGGGCGATCGGGTTGAATTCGACGTTGGATGCGCAGAGCGCGCCAAGGGAGACGCTGCTGTGACGGACTTTCGCAACCGTGATGGCGAGAGTGGACCTGTCGTCTTCGAGGACTTGGACTCCGCACTCGCTCTATCGGCCCTTCGATCAGCGCGCAAGGACGAGGCCGAAACCAAAGATGGTGCGTCCAGTGGCGAAGAGTATCCACCCTCGAGGGCGCGATCGAGACGTGATTCAGGCCATGCGAGCTGCTACAGCGTGGATTCTGACCTGCAAGCTGATCTCGCTGGGATCTACGAGCTGCAGAACGCCATGTCAGGCACGACATTCGACCCGAACCCAGTCACGGTAGAAGATTCGGGTCCGATGACGCCGACTCCATCCTCAGCGCAGGTCCTGCAGCAACCTGGTGCTGGTAGTGCCGACGAGGAGCCACAAAGCACCAGCAGCTATCTTGCAAGCTCGCCTGCTGAAGACACTCCAACTCTTTCACCCGGCGAGACAAATTTCTGGCGGGAGGTGCAGTCTTGCCCATTTGACACACCACAGCAAACGCCTTCAGAGTCTCCAAGTCATTCTTTGCAACAGCGACAGTCTACTGCAATCCTCAGCGCAATGTTGTACATCGGCGAGGACTCAGAGCGCGCTGTAGATGCAGTTGTAGAGAGCGCACTCCCTTGCATCCCGGACGATGACTTCCAGCAGATCACCGCACAGGAGGACACGCCTCCTACTGGTCCCCAGCAGACTTTGGATGAAGGCCTGAAGCTCTACCACAGCTATACCAGCAACCCGGACATGCGTTACTCTGATAGCCCCACCGCATCGAGTCGGGGCTCTCTGGTGGAGCATAGTTCAGCGTCTCCAGACAGTAAATACAATCCTGACCAGAGCTCGGATGCAGACGACGAACCCGCGTCACCAACTGCTTATCGCAGCGTTAAGACCACGGCCGTCAGCCCGCCGCGCTAGGTGGAGCGAGAGAATCTGATATTCTTGTTCTGAATTGGTTATACGCGTTGGCTGGATGAGCATTGATGAGCTTTGGACAAAGCAAGTATGCATATTCGTGTAGGTGCAAGATCCTGGCGGTCGCTTCAATTGGGTAGTCCTAGCTAGGTAGGTCCATTATCGGTATTCAGCTTGGACAGTATCAGCATTGTTTCTTCATGCGTCGTGCCGTGATGCCAGATCATTCGTCGTAGATGTTGGTGAGATGGCACCTCGACTTTTCATGTTGGATGACGCATGCCTCCGCTGCAGCCGACGGCGATGAGACTTCGCCATGGTCATCCTGAACTGCTCAACATATTGCGTCGTGGAGACTCCACATCACCAGGGCATGCATGGCTTCGAGCGCGAAGGTGTTGAAGAGGAGGTAATGGGATCGAGGCACGTCGGTTGTGAGACTGAGCTGTTGTCTCGACGCAATCTGACATGAGAAGCCATACCGAAAATGCATGTGGAGAAATGGCTTGGCGTGAGTTTGCGGAGACAACAAGCGACCTCGGAAGGTCCTCCTGCTCGATGCGGACAAACCGCAGCAGCGAGGTCTTGCTCTTTGCATTTTCTCAACTCCGACCCATGGGAATCACAACACGCCATGGCGATTTTGGAGCAGTAGTAGTCTTGCCTGAACAGATTCCTCTCGAAGACGAAAGGCGGCTGAGGGCGAGGATGTACTCGAAAGTGCGTCGTGAAATGATGTGGGAAGCTGCACCGCGAAGGGCATCAAAAGGTATCGTGTATCAGCAACAAGTGAGTGGTACATGAGCATCATCCGTTCGTCTCCACGGCTGCTCTTCATCCCTCTGGTGACCTCCGTACCTTTACTGCAGTTCGAACACTCTTTAGAACAATGGCCCCCATCCAAGATCTCCAAGCCTATCTGGATCAGGCTGCGGAAGATGGCGTCCCTCCAGATGACAGCAACCATCTCGACGAGAGTATGCTGGTCGAAGCCGAGGAGGCTGCGCGGACGAAGATCGTATCGCAGCCAATCACCGAGATTCCGCACGTAGCTGCATGGCGTGAAGCATACAAAACCTTTGTTTGGAGCGAAGCCAGCCAAGTTCAGGAACTCATTGGAAGCTCTGACCCGTCGAGTCACGCCTACAGCTGACCTGCCGCGCGTCAATCGCGCGACAGATATATAGAATGCGATATGTGTCAAGCATCGGATACCGCGCGGTGGAGAGGATCTTGGCAAGTACACTGGTCCGGCACAGCTCATACGAGCGACCGGGAAGGAAGAATTTGAGGTCAAGGCCGAAGGCGACAACTGGGGTAGAACATCCAGATGTTGGCGAGGTGAGACGGTGCGATAACAAGGGCGTGACATGCCGGAGATGGACCCGGCGGCAAGGGACGCAGGTATTATTCATCTGCGATGCGTTGGACCCCTTCACGGACGAGGAATCGCAGACTTTCGCGGCTGAGCTAATTGCGGCGCTGAGGCAATTGGGTCCTGAGCCACAGATTGCTCAGCGAACATTGCGGAAGCCCTGATCGTCCTGCAAAGAGACTGGACTTTCTAGAGGGTACGATCTCGAGACAAAGTCCAGATTGTGAGAGGTCAAATCTCGCCTACGACAGTCGCACTGAGTATGGCGCAGAGCACAAGCAGCGTATAGGCGACACGAGCCACGTCCGATCATGCTCTGATAAGGGCTGGCTGGCAGTCATAGAGTGGTACGAAAAGCATTGCGCATTGGCTAGGGCATCATGAGCAGAGATGGAACACACGGATGTCGATAGCATCGATAAAGGTAATAAGTCCCGCCAATTTGACCGAGGGTGCAAAAAGTTCCTCTTTGAGGACTGTGGACAGAAGATTAAGGATCTCGAATCGACATGAATCCCACAATGCTTACACAATTCCTAGCACCACAAAAGCCCGACCGAGTCTCGATTATACTGCAACAAACCAGAACGCGACCAACGTCTTCTGAGCTGGCTGAAGACTATTAACCCGAGTTCTGCAATCAGCAACCATGAAAACCGACGCGGAACTCTGCGCCCTGCTTGGGGGAGCCAAGGAAGAACGATGTGAACACCTCGAAGCGCTGGACGGCTGCAATGATGCCCATGCGGTCGCCATCGAAACTCACTCCACGCTACTTCGCCATCAGTTAAGACGCGATATTTTCGACCGCAGCGAGCGCCTGTGGGCGACAGATCAATTGCAGCAGGCCCAAGATGACATAATTACCTGCCAGAAGCAGTCGAAGGCTGCGCAACAACAGGTTGATGATATACTCTCGCAGCTTGATGAACGTTATCACACGTTGATCTCCCAGGCTCCTGGAAAGGCGATTCGTGATCTCGGGCATCCTGAGCAAGATCTCTCATGGGCAAAGAGGGTATATGGCAGAGCAGTGAACCGAGTGGACGATGCAAGAGCAGAACACACAGTCCATATGGAGGCAGAGGATCTCTTAGGAGAGATCTGTGAACGCGAGAAACGAAGAAACAGAACTTCGCTATTGGCCACCGAATATCACCGACAATGGTTACAAGCGCGAAACGCCAACCGTTCTGCTCTGGAAATATTGGAAGAATGCAACAAAGAATTGCAAGCCATCTCGCACTGGCACGATCAAGCTCATGCTCGCAAGCAACGGTGGGAAGACCGGCAGCGGGAGAATCACGACCAACAAAAGGCTAAGCCAGCGCCAGGCTTCGAAAACGAGAAGCACAGTACATACAATGATAGGAAGCAACATCGACAACAGAAATCAGGCTCAGCAAAGGCCAAAGACTGGCGACAGCACCAGCGAGAGAATACGAAGGCGGAGTCCGGCCCCAGGAAAGAAAAGTTCAAAGCACACGCTGGGCCTCCACCGCATTACCCGGCGCCACCAAAGGAAAGTACACCAAAGGCCGTTGCAATAAGCATAGCACAGTGGCGTGAGAGTGTGGAAGCAGCTTTCGCGGATTACTCAGTCATGACTAGCTTTCCCACGCCGCCCAAGTCCATATGCAACGACGTCAAATGCAAAAGTCAAACGGAACGAGTACTACAAATCTGTGACTGCAGTATATGAGCGGCTTGTAAGAACGTGGAAGACCTCAAAGTTGAGAGAACGAGATGGCATCCTGATCGATTCGGAATCTGTCCGGAAGAGCATCGCGAGGAGTATAAGAAGGCGGCGCAGGAGATTTTCGTGGTCGTTAGTGAGATGTATGAGAAGAGTATCACTTTGTTGTGAGAGATCCATCGGCATGCAGTTGGATCGTAGGAACAATATGGGCAGAGCTGGGACATCCATATGGGTAACGCGTCTGGCTACAAGAATGTGCATGCAAGATTAGTACATTAGTGCGGCTACCGGCCGGCTAAGCGGCTAATTTCGGCGCGAAATAACGTTATTCTAGCGTATATATTCTTTACATATTAGTAGAAGAGCTTAGAAATATCTAGAACTATACTTAAGAGTATTTATCTTATGATAGATAGAGCTAAATAGTAAAAAGAGACTAATTATTATAATACTTATTAACTAGATATCTAGTAATATAAAGATAGTCTATAATATCTTAATTACTAAGTTATAAGAAGTAGTCTTAAATAACTAACGTAAAGTACTAGTAAGTAGAATAAACTAGTAAGTAGAATAAAATC